>JAQHUG010000053.1:1769315-1809218 GCA_028555095.1 Dicrostonyx torquatus
GATTTACAGGGACATGCCTCCTCTACGCCTGGCTTCCCACCTGGGTGCTGGGGATCCAAACACAGGTCCTTGTGCTTCAGCAGCAAGCTCTTACCAAGGAGCTGCCTCTCCACCCAGATGTAGAGCTTTTAATAAGTTTTTTTTAAAAAAAAAACAAATTTTTAAAGTTTTCTGTCTATTCCAAGCTTTTGTTGTGAACAAGTGTGGACTTTGTCAAAAGTCCTTCCTGTGCCTCTTGACATAATCCTGTGATGCTTTCCTTCTTGGAGATGAATTCGCTGGCGGCTTGATCAGGACAAACTCTGTATGTGGAACAGCAGGGAAACAAAGGGGTTTTCAGATAGGAGGTATAGACATGGCGAGGGGTGTGAGTAGATAAAACTAAAGCTACATTTTCAGAAGGAAATATGAAAAAAATCCTTATGACTTTGGTATGAGGGTAGGTTTTTAATCAAGACACCCCAAAATATTGCTAAGTAAGATGACATGAAAATGGAAACGTTCTAAATATAAGTAAAAACATCTAAAAGACAGGTACCAGCTGGGAAGGAGATACATTAGCGAAACATTAAACAGAAAATTGATTTGTATCTACATAAGTAAAGTACCCTTAGAAATCAAGGGGAGGGTGGTAAATTGAATTTTGAAAAAGTAGAGAAAAAGGCATGAATGCACAACCTCAAGTGACCAAGGAATAGCAGTCAGCAGAGACGTGCACATCAGAACCTTCAGAGAGAAAAAACTGGAAGAAAAAAATTAAATCCAGAAATTTGGAGGCCAGGAGGTGGCTCTGTGATTAAGAGCACTGGCTGTTCCTCGGGACGACTTGCACTGGATTCTCAGGACTCAACAGGGCAGCTCACAACCATCTCACAACCAGTTCCAGTGCACCCAATGCCTTCTTCTGGATTCTGAGGGCACTGTATGCCCATGGTGCACAGACATGCATGCAGGCAAAACACCAATACATGTAAAATAAAAGTAAATAGATCTTTTAAAAAAAATCCAATGATTCTAAGTGTTGACTAATCCCACCAGTGGAGGGATTATGTTCCTGGAGCTGTCATTTGCCTACAGAATTATTCTAAGTATTGGAAATGTTGTGCACATTCTTTACTATGGAAACATCATCCCCACATTGCCCTTACTTATGCATTTGAATGGAGAGAATTGTGGAGAGAATAGAGAATTCTATCTATTCTCATGCAGAATATAGAGAAGTTCAGGGACTTTCTCACTTAAGCAGCAGAACACAGATATGTCTCCACAATTTTTTCTTGATACAATCATCTAAGAAGCCTACACATGGATCAGTGCCTGGCATGTAACATTGGGCCTACCTGTCTCCACAGATCAGCAGTTGATAGGATGACCGGGGTGGGGCCAAGGAGGGGTGGGGAGGTGTCCAATCAACTGTTGAATGGGGCCTTACCCCGTGTACCTACTCAGAAATATTTTGAAATTTAGTCCCGACCAGAATATTTCCAATTACTTGAATGTTGGTGCTGATAATTAGTGTGTTGCTTTTTGTGAGGGAGTGAGGACCAAATGCCAAAGGGACACTCCATTCCCCTTTCTGAACTCTACAGAATGCTCATTTTGGATTCAGGTAATCCTGGGGAAAGTAGATGATTTTTTTTCCCTTTCTTATCTTCTAACCAGTTTTCATTTCTCCCTCAGCAAAGGGGTCTAACCCTGCCCACCTTTCCTCTGTGAGCCTAGGTGGCCCAGGTGACTGAGCTTTCTGTTGGTGACTGTTCTATCACATCCTTGACTGTGGCTGATCATCCTGCACCTTCCCTGTTCTAGCTGACTTCCGACCTTCTGTCCTTTCCTCTCTGACTTCCATGCCCGAGTCAAACTTCTTTCCTTTTTTATGGTTTGTGTGCTCCATTATTTTTAGGGTCTCAATCTAGAAGAGCAACAAATGGCACTCAAACTGCTATAGGATTGACATCAGACAGACCTGGCATCAGTCCAGAACTTAGAATACTGCATGAGCTTTAGCGAGCTTCCTGTTTTCTCTCCAAGCTTCGATCTTTCAGCTAGTCCTTCAACAGCTATTCCAATAGCTACTTTGGTCGATTTAGGGAGAGATAATATGGCAAAGGGCCTGAACTTAGTTTAGCTACTTTGGCTGACTTAGGGAGAGATAATATAGCAAAGGGCCTGATATTTAGCTAGGACTAAACAAATGCTACCCATCGCTGTTGTTTGATGACATTATTTCCATTTGCTGGCAATCCCATCCCTGGCCTCCCTCACCATCACCCTTTTCTCTGGAAGAAGGGCATTGACCCATAACCCAAATGGCATTTTTTCGCTTGTTCAAGGTGATGTGGGTCCCGCCCAGGAAAGAAGAGAAGAGCCTGTGCCATCCACTCAATCCTATGAGTCACCTTTGCTAAAAGGCAGTTGCAGCTATGAGACTGGAGACTCATTTAACCACCACCCTTCCTGTCTACAACGAGCACGTAGAGATGTTTGTCAAAACTTGAAGACTTGAGGTGCTGTAGCTCTCCCAAGGGCTAGTTCTCCTTCCAGGCACCTCTGTACGCCTCCATATAACCACACTCACTGTCTCCAGAGCCCGGGTCCTTGCAGATGCGCTCCCTGGCTAGCTGAGCTGCAAAGCCCTCTCCGTACTGGCATTGGTTCAGTTCTCTGCAGAATCCAGTGCCCTGGGGAGATGAAACTTGGCTGCAGCTCACAGACAAAAGTCCACCTCCCGTTCCAGAACAGAGAAGAAGACCAGGCCTGGGAGGGTCTGGGCCAAGGAATTCAGAAAGCCTTTCTCTTGGGTCAGCCCTTTCCCTGAGCCCTAGAACCACCCCGCCCCCCCTGCCAGCTTGCCTCTGGCCTCTCAGGGGAGCTTCATTTCCTCAGCATCTCTGGCCACAAGGGCTCAAACTCAGGTTAGGACCCTAGAGTATTAACAATGAAGTCCAAAGCCGTGATCACTGTGGAGAAAAAGATAACAAATAAATGCTGCCTGATGTTTGAATTAAGTATATAGAGACCAAATCTTAGTTCTGATCAACAGCTCTCAATAGTTTATGGTGCAGGAATATCCACTACTGACATCACATAAAGACATTTTGTTAAAAGTCATATTGACCTTTTCAGAACAGTTGAATGACTGAGGTGGGGTGCCAGCATGTAATTATGATCCATCTGTAGGGAGGAAGGCAGTGATAGATATAGTAATCAGATGTTATAGAACGTGCTCGATCGAATAGAGAGTAGATAGTAATTAAACATGTTATAAAACAGGCTCAACTGAGAATGTACTTACGTATGAAGATGTAAAAGAGTACAGGTGTGGCCGGGCGGTGGTGGCGCACACCTTTAATCCCAGAACTCGGGAGGCAGAGGCAGGCGGATCTTTGTTAAGTTCGAGACCAGCCTGGTCTACAAGAGCTAGTTCCAGGACAGGCTCCAAAGCCACAGAGAAACCCTGTCTCGAAAAACCAAAGGGGGAAAAAAAAAAGAGAGAGTACAGGAGTGTTTGTTTGTGTGCTTGCGTCAGGGGTGTTGTGAGAGGTGTGTCTGTCTGTCTGTCTGTGTGTCTGTGTGTCTGTGCATGGACGTGCACAACTGTGTGTTTAGCCAGAGCTGTAATTACAGGGTTGCTAAAGATGTGAGGTGTTTAGTTAAGATTTTGTCAGCACTTTTATTGTTAATACTTAGTGAGATTAGTCATTTTATTTGTTCCTTTTTAATGCCAAAAATGGAAGACAGCTGTTCGTGCACTGAAATTCCCTTTTAAAAGATAGTTCTTTCTGTTTATCAGGCATATTCTGCCCCTGGGGAAATGTATCTTTCAATTGCATCGTCAAATGAAATGAGTAGGAAGGATCACTTTGGTCATTACTTGTAAATAATAAGGAAGATTTAACATGGAGAAACACTGCTGAGGGCTGACAGGAAATATCTGGCAGAGTTCCTAATTATTCAGTCCCCTCTCCTATGGCAGGGAATTTTAGGTACTCAGACCCTAAATTCATCCGAAAGCTGAGACTAGCAAGGGGAAGTTCAGTGGTGTCCACAATGGACAAGGAAAGCCGGAGTCTGGCGGCTTACATCAGATCCAGCTGCCACCCGGGCAGGGAGTCACCTCCTTTTGTGAGACAGCCATAGTCAATCCAATCCAAATGCAGGACTTGTTACCGCCCTTGAGTTTCTCATCTTCCATGATAAAGTTCTAGAATTTGCTTCCACTAGTGTATTCAGCATTTACCATGAACAGAGCAGAAAATTAGAAGCTTAATTAAAGTTTAAACAAAGGCCATATTTATGGCTTGTTCTTTGTTCCAACCTGTCAGGCTTCTCCAACAGAGGTAATATTTATCTCTCCTCTGTGGATGTTTTGAAGACATCATCTGTTTTATTCCAGGGGCAGCTAGTCATTTTGTTCCCAAATTCAAACAATGACCTAATAATAGGAAATCTATCAGACTGCTGTGTAGCAGGGGTGCTTTCTTAACCCCATAAAACAGCCCTGATTTTGAATAAGGTTATATTGTTATTACTGAGGTAAAACCCAAAAGGAATAAAGCAATTGAACCATCGCAAATCAACACTCTAAAGACGTCTGTCTCAGAGTGTGCTTCTGAGACAGCCCAGCTGTTGGCTTCTGTGGCTTCCCAGTCAAGTCAGATTCCTCTCAAGAGTCCCCAAGACAATGACACAAGGAAGCAAAGCAACAGTACAAAGACTGGTCATGTATACAGTGAGTGTCCCTTCTGCCAGCCTTGGGTAGCAGCGGCTCCATCCTTCTGCATGCAGTTCCATGGCTTCTGAGCTGGGTTGGTCCTGCGTTGCCTTTTCCTTTCATGGATACCATTCCTCCCCAAGCCTGTGCCATGGGCTGATTGCTGAACTTTGCAGCCTGCAACATTATCAAATTGTTAGAAGAAATTGAGATGGAGTCGGGATCAGGACTGTGGAGACACGTTGGGAGGAACGGTTAGTGAACAATGAGTCCTCCTGCCTTAAATGATGCCTGCATTTGGAAAACTAAGGAAGATCAGGGACCGGTGGAGGAGAGCCAAAGAAGATGGATGCTGCATAGGCCAAGGCAGAAGGGACGGAGGAGAGACTAAAAAAGAGAACTTGGTAGTGGCATACTCAGAAAAGTGCAGCTGAGTTCTAACTGTCCCCTCGATGTCCTGTGTGATCCTGGGCAGACAGGTCACTTCATCTCCTTTGACTTCCATTCTTCAGTTTTTCTCAATTCTGATTCTTTGCCTGCCCCACTGAGCAAGAATCCAGGATCCAGTGAGATGATATGTGTGGCCACCCAAGGGGTCCTGGGGTATTATTGTCACACCACATGAGGGAAGCTAGGAGGAAGCATGTAAGCATGACTTAAGAACACCCAGCACAATCCCCAGACACTGCGGGTGGGTGGGACTCGCTCACCAACAGGGTCAACCCCACAATCATCGTCTAAGTCTGAGCGCAGACACTTGTACAATCACTCGGGGAATCGTCACCTTTCCAGGTGTCTGTGAGTCAGTTTCTCCTTGAAATGTATTTGTTGGGTAGAGTTAAGCTGTTCTCAATAATTTGTTCATTATCAAAGCTTTACGATAGTTTTTTTTTGGTTTTTCGAGACAGGGTTTCTCTGTGGCTTTGGAGCCTGTCCTGGAACTAGCTCTTGTAGACCAGGCTGGGCTCGAACTCACAAAGATCCACCTGCCTCTGCCTCCCAAGTGCTGGGATTAAAGGAGTGCGCCACCACCACCCGGCTACGATAGTTTTTACAATGGTGTTCTAAAACACTAAAGAACTAAAACAGCGTATTCTTGGACACTAGATGTTAAAAAAAAAAAAAAAGTCAGGCATCACATTCCATACAAGGAAATGACTTAGGACACATGAAAATAAGTGTCTGTGAACATCAGTCCAGGTTTCATGGGTTTACTCAGGAAGCAGTCCTCCTGTCCCTAAGGTCATGCTTGTGTGGAATCATCTTCAGAATACTTGTCTTTCAGACAGGATGAGCAGGGATAGCTATTGTCTTTGTTTCCTCCTGCCTGGTGCACCTTCTTGCTTTTGTTTTTTATAACAGCACTCCCTGGGGTCGTTATCCCACACTTTGTTGGGGGAGATCACTCTTTCTCTCCCTCCTATGAATTTTGAGGTAACTGTCAATCAGAATAATTATGGTTCTGGTCTCAAGGGGCCAAATGTAGGATGGGCTCTATCTTGGCACTCATGCCCCATGCCTCATTGACTGACCTGGTAGTTTAAACATCAGCCAGACCAGTTAACTGGAGGGTTTATAGATGCGTACTCAGACCTGAACGTACACATCTTCCTCGGGATGGGGGAGGGGAGGCTGGTGGAATCCTGGGAATATTGAGGTCAAACTCTCCTCTTCTCCACATGCAGAAGGGTCTAAGAGGTGGAAAAATTAAATCAAACTGGGGAAGGAGAGAAGAGAGGCAATATGGGAAAAAAAAAGAGAAAGAGGAAGAATTCTGTGGTAGGAAGTAGAGCAGCAGAGGAAGAAAAAGATGAGGTTATAGGGAGAGACAGAAAGAGGGACGGAAAGAGGAGAACAGGAGTATTAAAGGAGAGAGGGTATCTGAAACAGCTAGAGGAGAGAAAAGGGGAGGAGAGAAAGGCGGAGGTGACTGATGTGGTACAGGACTGGCAGCATGAAAGGTCTCAGGACTGTGTTGACATAGGTGGTAAGAGAGTATTGGGAAGACACATTCGGTCATAGAGAAAACAGATTCTTGTCTAGTTGTTTGGTCAAAAGCATCACCTCAGCTCCCTACCCTTTATACAAAAAGTCCAGATTGTTTGGTGAGGGGGCTTCACCCCAGCTCCTGCCATAAGCTCCCTCCCCTGGGAGTTGCCTCAGTCTAAACTTCACCTTTGAGAAAGCCTGTCAAGCGGTGACCCCTCCCCAGGGAAGGTTGGAACCATTCCCACAGGCTATTTAGACTGTCCCCCAGAGAATGAACGCATGGTCGCTGGGTTTCTCTCCATGTTTCCCCAGGGCCACCTGGGAGTAAGGCCATCTATTAAACATGGGCATCTTTAATTTGGTTTGATTCAGTCTGATTGCACAGATGGAGAGGCTCGTCTAAGAGAAAATACCTAACAGTTGGGTTGGTACGAAGACTCACAGAATAATTTTAGAAACATTAACTGGTAAAATTTTGAATTCTGCAAAATAGGGGGCATCACTATTTTCCACTTCATATAGTTAAGTAAGATTCTTCCATCAAAAACTATGTTCTCGTGGTGGTCAGCCACTCAAGTGTCTTAGACATGGAAGGTGTCAATGAATATCTGTTAAGTTAATGTGGACAGAATAAACACACTCAAGGGTAGGGCTCTCAAGTTACTTTTCCAAGGCTGCCGCTAAGGCCCCATCACAAAGTGGGAAGGTACATTCGTCTTGGGCAGCCTCCTCCTGGACACTTTTATCCCTCTGTGGCACCCCAACATCAACATTCTTCCCAGTTGCCATACAATAAAACTCACTTCAAAGAACAATTTAACACCACTGCTAGAGTTGTAACGTCCGGTAGAACTTAATGGTCTGCTCTCCCTGGGCCCCTCTGAAGGTCATTTAATAAGAGGAGACCTGGGAAGTTAGGCTTTAAAATCATGAGAGGGAATGCCTGGTTCTTGGCAGTGCACCCTCACAAGAAGCTTTGAACCGGATGGAGCCCAGGATGGCGGGGCCTAGGGATGCCTGTCCTATGGAGGCACTCTGTGCTCCTGCAGGGAGCCTGGGTTGCTAGGCTCAGGATCCCTGAAGTCCCGACTGTGTGGCCCCTGAGAAACCAGTCTGTTTAAGCCTGATTCAATTTGCTTATGTTTTTCCTTTTTTCTTCTTCCAGAAAAATAGATTGTTTTGGCCATATTGTACCCACTAAAATCTCAGAATGTTTCCAAACTCTCTATGATCACTCAGAAAAAAAACAAACACTACTATTCCACAATGTCGGGGAGTGTCTCAGAACCTATCACAACAAAGCTCTCACTAATAAACTAACATATATGTATGCGAAGCTGGGTGACTAGAAATGGTCATTACTGATCCGTTTGGACCGTGCTATAGAACTATAGTCCGCTTCAGCCTGGATAGACCGATGGGGAAAAGCACACCTTTCTTTAAGAATGTTTGGGTATTTTCTATCTCTAGACTCGCTGGTGTCATACAGTGTCAGTTCTGAGCAGTTCCCTGACAAAGTGGTGGCAGTCATGGCCAAGTGCAGCCACGATAAACGGCTCAATGAGTGATTAGTAATGTCTGTCACAGGTGGAGAAAGCAAAAATGATCGCATGCCTTTTCCTTTTCTTCTTTTACCATGTGGCATTCCTTCCCCACCTCGGAAAGGTGTAGGAGCACGGTCTCCGGCAAGCCAGTTGTGCACTTGGCCCTCACAACAGAGCATTTACTCTAACAATTCTCTTGACAAGTGTATGGGTGGGGCCAGGGAGACGTTAGTCGGGAAATGCACCACAAAGAATCTCTTTTTTTTTTTAACCTCAGAATTTCAGTTTGGAGGACTTTATAGTTTCTAGTAATTGTCTAGCCACCATGGAAGAGGATCCACTGAAAAACGGAGACAACCAGAGGAAGTGGAAACGAAACTGATCCCGCGAACTCCCTCAGCCACACACATCCAGCGATTTAAAATCGGGTACAAAGCCCAGTTCGTTTTACTTACAAGTGTTTAGCTTAGGTAGTCTGTCACTTACAACCTGCACAATGCCAACTCATCCCGCTATTAGTGGGTTTCCTCCCCCAGCTGTGATCTTTAATGATTTCCAAAATCAGTTTATCCCAAGAAAGACAATAAATAAAACTTGAGGGTGTTTATGCTGATAGAATTCTAGGGGTCTTTTCGACAACTCTGAGGTCCCAAAAGCCAGAGAACTTGCAAGCAAGCCACACGCAGACACTCAGAGCTTCAGGTCTGTCCTTGCCTCCAATCCACCTTACCCGCCATCTGCACTGCATTCTAAGAAGAGGAGACGCTCGTTTTCACTCATAACCTCAGTATCATCAATGATTCTGTCCATCAAGGTCAGGTCTGGCCAAGAGACTGAGTTTCTGGATGAACAGGATATGTAATTTCTGGCTTCAGTGGCTCCATGAGTGGTAGCTCTGGACACCAGTGCTAACCCCTCAGTCAGCACTCCAGCTGTCCAAAGCCAGGTTTAAGAAGAAATGAGCATGGTTCAGATGATAAAACAAGGGCCCATTTATGGAGATGGGAAAGAGCTCTAGAGGCACCTTTCTCTTTTCAATACTTTGAGCATAAAGTGTGGTGATTTTGCAGGAGTGGGACATTGGCGGGTGAGATCCCAGAGGTCTGATGGCAGGTGAGAGACAAATATGCCATGCGGAAAGAGCTTAAGTGGGGAGTTTATTGAGAGAAAGGGGAAGTGGAGGGAAGAGGAGAGAAAGACAGAGAGAGATGCAGAGAGAGGAAGAGGAAGAAGAGAGAGAGGTAGGCAGAGTCAGTACTGTCTCCCCTGCACGCAGGCATGATGCAGGGATGATGCACTCTGTCAGGTCCTCAAGGAGTGGGGCCATGTTTGCTTAAATGCTAACAAACAGTTCTCTAGGAAGAAGGGAAGGAAGCTTCTGCTTTGCCTTTCAAAGGAGGAGGATGTTTTCTGGGCAGGTTGTATTCGTTTTTCTCACCAGCGATTATTCATGAAGGTGTCAATATCAGCACACCCCCACACACAGCCCAGTGAAGCAACTAAAAAGACCTATTCTTTATCAAATGACAGTTGCAAGCCACATCAAAACAGAGCAGCCCTAGCTCTTTGTGCCATCCTGAAAGCACCCTGGCTTCTCTCATTGACTGTCAAACACACATCTCCAAGCCCGATCCTTTTCCCATCACCAAACGTGCAATAACTGCCGGACTCTCCTCTGTGAGTTATCAGCTGTCATGTAAGCACACCAGGTCGTCCACAGAAGTCACTACTCCTACCCCGTTCTGTCTGATTCTCGTGACCACGCAAGCCATCCCCAGAGCTTCCCAAGCCACTGCTCACCCTTTTTTCCCACTCTCCACTTGTTTGCGTCCTGACCTTCTGCATGTGTCACCTCCCTTTAGTATTGCTGTTCTCTAGCTCAAGGCCGTGACTCCAGGTCTGTCTCTATAGTCATGCTGGTGTCTGGGAATGGTAATGTCTGGTCATAAACCCTCTATCTGAGAGCTTTAATCATACCCTCCTTGCCTTGAGGTTAGGAAAGCTCACTCTCCTTTCATCACTTCGCTTATGTATCTCTCTCTAGCTTTGCATACCACTCCGAACTCATCCTTAATACATTCTCGGGGCATTGTTGCTCTCCAAGTGAAAAACAGTCTTTGGCGCCTCTGAGTTGTTGTATATTCTACCTAAGGTTTTTCGTTCATTGTCATCTGCCTGTCCTCTTTCCCAATTCTACTACCGCAAACTGCAACTAAGCAACATTTCCCAGGTGGAAAAAAAAAAAAAAACACAAAACCTTTATGAGAAATCAACTAATGAAAAGGCTCATGAACTCTGGGGGTGAACAGAAAACTAAGCAAATCAAAGCTTTCAGAGCAATTTGGGGCACCCTCTTGCCAGGGAACAGTAATACACATTAAATGTCCCATAGTTTCACTAAGGGAAAGAAAGGAATTGGTTAGCACCCCATTGCCCCCTACACACACACACACACACACACACACACACACACACACAAACCTGCCTTCTACTAGGGGCTTGGAGCTTTGATGAATCTGACACAAGCTAGCCATCCTGGGAAAACAGAAGTGGCAGCTTGGGCTGATAGACAACAATGGTCTCACCTTCTTCTTTACACATACTAAACCCCCAGTTTTCTCCCTGGGTAAGAAAAGGTTATCTGCAGCTTTCCCTATAATGGCAGCTTGCATTTTTCCAGTCTGAAAGCTCTGATGGACCCAAAGAAGACAGTGCCTTGGCTTGGAAGATACCATTAGCATCCCCAAGTCTCAGACTCAACACAGAAAATAAACAAAGGGCACAGCAGCTTGCTTTTCCGTGTGAAGGACAGAGTTGCTACAGTATTGAAAACCCTTTAGCACAGCCAGTATGGGAGTCAGGGGCATTTTCCACATGAAGCCACCCATGGAGACTGTTTAGTTGCTAGTTTTATCCAATGCACAGGAAGTAACACAGAAGTAAGGAAGCAGAAGAAATGGGCAAAGATTTGAAACAAAGATATGAGATAAATCACCAAAGATTGGCCTCAATAAAATGGAATCATGTGATTTATCTGAAAGAGAATTAAAAATAACTCTAAAAAAAGGTTCTCATTGAGGTCAGGTAAACATTCAAGAGCAAAGTGAAAATTTCAAGAAAGGGTAAGAAAATATCAAAAAGTACAGAAGAAGTAGAAGAACACAATAGCTGAACTGAAAAGTCGCAGTCGGATGCAAGGCAGGCTGGATCATGCAGGAGACAGAACCTGTGAACTCAAACATAAATCAACAATTTGAACATAATTCGCTTAGAAGAGAAAAAAAGAAAAAAGAGATTGAAGAAACCTACGTAAGAGAGCATCAGTGAACTAACACATGCACCGTGGATATTCTTAGAGAGAGAGAGAAGACCAAAAGTAGACTCAAAGAAATAAGGGCTGAAAGTTCCTTGCTTCTAGGGAGGGAAGTGGGCATTTAGCGCTAAGAAGCTTAAATGATATCAAGTAATATGAAATCAAAGGAAAGACACAACACAAATGGTTACACAACTGTGGTGGTTTGAATAGTGGACCCCCATAGGCTCGTATATTTGAACACATAGGAAGCAGCACTATTTGAAAGCATCATAAGGTATGGTAGGTGTGGTCTTACTAGAGGAAGTGCATCACTGGGGGTAGGCTTTGAGGTTTCAAAGGCACCAGCCAGGACCAGTGGCTCTTTCTCTTCCTGCTACTTTTTTTTTAACTTTCATATGTAAAACTCTTCAGCATCTTCCCCAGCATGATGTCTATCTGTCTGCCTCTATGTTTCCCACCTAATAAACCTCTGTAAGCCAGTCCCAATTAAATGCTTTTCTTTATAAGAGTTGTTGGGGTCACAGTGCCTCTTCACAGCAATAGAATACCAACTAAGACAAGGATCAAAGTGATTAGAAAAAAAAAAAAACTTACCCTAGTCATGGGAACTACACATGACTATCAATGGATTTATCAAAAATCTTGACATGTATACTCAAAATGCTGAAAGAAAATACAAAACCAGCCGGGCGGTGGTGGCGCACGCCTTTAATCCCAGCACTCGGGAGGCAGAGGCAGGCAGATCCTTGTAAGTTCGAGACCAGCCTGATCTACAAGAGCTAGTTCCAAGACAGGCTCCAAAGCCACAGAGAAACCCTGTCTCGAAAAAACAAAACAAAAAACAAAAAAAAAAAAAAGAAAAGAAAATACAAAACCACAAACCAAGCAAAAATATTGTACCTTAGCTGGTAATGGTGGTGCATGCCTCTAATTCCAGGACTCAGGTTGTTGAGACAGGAAGATGGTAAGTGCAACCTGGGCTGTAGAGATATTTATTTAGATCAGCCCAATCTAAATAAATAAATAAATATCTTATTTCTGAATATCTAACCTTCAAAATAGAGAGTAGAAAGGAGTGAGGGATATAATGGAGAGGGAGGTACCAATCTCCTATCTATAGAACAGCTACAAAGGCAGAACCTGTGGGTGGAACTTTTAGGTCAAGGACGAGATGGTAAGTGTGACTGATTTCAGTCCCTTTCAGCTCTCAGCACAGTAACCGAACCTATCCCCTGCTCTGTGTATCTCCAGACAGGCATACATAATGACCTGCAGCAACGGGTTGTAGAGACCATAATAGGTCTCTACAAAAAGAGAGAGAGAGAGAGAGAGAGAGAGAGAGAGAGAGAGAGAGAAGAGAAAGGACCTGTATCCTGCACGTATCCAACTTCATACCCTAGTTTCTGATTTCTGCTTCTGACCACACAGATTTAGAAAGAGAGGTTGTAGCCACTGCTCCATGGCTCCCTCCCTACTGCTATAAGCCCCTCTCTCTGTAAGTAAACTGAGATTTGTTATTGCCACTTTGCTTTTTTTCTCCCCACCCCCACCCCCAATTAGGAACTACATTTTAAAGACTAAGGCCTTGGAATGCAACCACATATGAAAGAGAAGCTAAATTCAGTTCATTCGGGGCTTGGCTCCAAAATGACCAAGCAAAAAAGAAACAATGGTGAATCCAAAAGGGGCCGCAGCCAGTCGCAGCCCATTTGCTGCATGAACTGTTCCTGATGTGCGTGTCATCGCTCAGGCTAAGGCACAGGCTGTCAGCAAAGCAAGAGTCTCCAATGCTCATGCGTTCCCCCAAAGCCCATGAGAACAGCTGGGATCATAGAGGGAGAAGAAAAACTGTCTTCAGAGAAAAGTAAAGTTTAATTTAATTAAAAAGGAAGGAAGGAACTGAAAAGTCACCATATATATAACTGAAGAAAGGCTCAGGTTTAACCCGAAGTTTTGTCCTCAGGCTGATTCTCAACAGCAAAATAGCCAGGCACTGGTGGCGCATACCTTTAATCCCAACACTCGAGAGGGACACACAGGCAGATCTCTATGAGTTTGAGGTCAGCCTGGTCTACAGGAGATAGGTCCAAGACAGCTTGATAGCTACAAAGAAACCCTGTCTCTGGGGGGAGGGGGGGAAGGACAGCAAAATAGTCTACAACAATTTTTAAAAAACCCCAACCTGGGGAGCTAGGGGAAGAAGAATCAAGTTTCCAGAGATACCAGCCCTGCAAGTGAGACAGGTGAAAGCCACAAAACCCTATGAGAACACAAAGAGTTCAAAAAACTAAAGGGCATGCTTGTGACAGGGGCTTTCAATTCTATTCTCTGTGATTTAAAAGTCCAACACAGTTTTCCCATGCAACTGTGGTAACTACAGCTACTACATGCATAAGAAGCTACATGTAGTATGTGTGCATGTGTGTTCCGATGCGTGTGTGTGTTTCACAGTGTGTGTGTGTGTGTGTGTGTTTCACAACAGACTTGGAAGCTGTGGTTTCTGTTTTGAGCACCTCTCACCGTGGCTGCCTGGTAAGTTCCATGTCCCCTTTCTCTTGAGATGCCCTACTGTGGCATGTGTTGTGTGGTCCTTTCTCTTGAGACGCCCTACTGTGGCATGTGTTGTGTGGTCCTTTCTCTTGAGACACCCTACTGTGGCATGTGTTGTGTGGTCCTTTCTCTCCCTCCATGACACTTTAACCCGTGGTAGACACTGACCAACAATGGCCTAGTCAGACTCAACAAAAGAATTAAGAATCTGTTGAAAAAAGACCTGGTAGTCCTTGGAACTGAGTCATTTGGCATGGTGATGTTTTCATGATGCCTTAACTTTATATGGTCAATCTGTCCAACTCTTCCTTGGATCTGTGACAGGATTGGTGAGCATGCAGCGTGAGTGCATGGGATGGGGAGCAGAAGTATCCAGTCCTGATACCCTTATTTACATCTCCTTTGATTCTTACTACTGCTCTGAAAGTTGGTTTTGTGAAGACCCTAGACAGGCTAGGGGGAGTGGTTTTGGGTTTCTTTGAGACAGGGTCTCTCTAGGTAGCCTTGGCTGTCCTGAAACTCCTTATGCAGACTAGGCTGGATTCAAACCCACAGAGATCCACCTGCCTCTGCCTCCCAGTGCTGGGATTAAAGGTGTGTGTGCGCCACCATACTCCTTAGAGCAGTTGCTGATGGTTACATGGGCATTGCCTAGCCTGTCTGTTAAGATTCAAAACCTTCCTACTGGGAGCAATTCTCTTTCCTGGTTCTAATTTCTCAGAGGCGACTCTCAGTGCATCTCATTCCATACCCTATAGGACCCACATAATAAAGAGAGATGATTTTTGTTAGAATTATAAATATGAAGAGGAATCAACTTTGTAAGACAACCCCAACCATCTTTTCTTTAAAAAAAAAAAAAAAAAAAAAAAGCAGCACACATCTCGAAGTTCCACTTTAACGACCTGTTGAGTGCTGTGGGGTCGAACACAACTCTAAAGAAAACAGTGCTCAGAAGAACTGCAGGACCCCTCATGCTTGCGGGACAATCCTACCTATAGCAGTCCTGCCACAGGTGAAAAGCCTGCTGTGGGTCCTTTCATCAGCTGCCAGCGCCTCTGCACTGCCACCACCTTCCTCAGAGTCCTTATTAGACTGAGGTGGGGTGGGGTTTTGAGTTGTGCAATTTCTCACCATTTATCCTTTTATTTCCCTCTTTTCAAATACCAATTAACTCCACTGAATCATAGCTATAATCTAGCTAGCTAGCAATCATTATCACTGTCTATCCAATTTTATAATTTAAAGTGTTCAGACATAAGGAATATAAATTCTGAAGACATATAAAAATCTTTTTTTATTTTTTATTCTCCACATTGGCTGATACTTATAGTCTTAAACTAGTTTATGTTAAATGATCCTTCAAATGTTCTTAAAATTGACATTTTTGCAGAAATAAACTGACCAAGAACCAAAGTTTAAACATAATTTTAGCTGGGCTTGGTTGAGCACATCTTTGATCCCAGCACTCTAGAGGCAGAGACAGACAGATTTCCATGAGTTAGAAGCCAGCCTGGTCTACATGGTGAGTTCCAGGCCATCTGAGGCAACATACTGAGATCTTGACTCAAACAAACATAAAAAGACTTTAAAGTCAAATTTGAAGCAAGCTTTAATTAACATACTGATCAGATGTCTGGACTCTCTGGCCAGGTCCATCTCTGGGTTTCCAGAAAATGGCCTTGAGTCATGGTTTGCAGGGACTTAAAGTATTTCCCATCAGGTCCAATCAGGGGCAAGTATACATCCTGACTTACCTCCTGCCTGTGAACCTCCCACCCACGTGTGATCAAGCAAATCCAGTCAAGCAAACTAGTTTAGGGGCAAGAAAATATGTCTTGTTATCTCCCATAAACAACAGCCTCCAGCATTTCAGGAACTGTCTGTCCTTGGGCAAGGGGCTTGCAGAACAGAGGCATTTTTGTTTCCTGGATCTCTAAGGCATAGTAATTAAAACTTTATAATGTAAATTAAAACATAGTAATGTAACTTTGGCTCTTACAATTGATTCACTATGGGCACAAACACAGGGCTAGAAATTTGAATCCCAAAGTTTGGTGAAATATTTCATTTTAAAAATAGCCTCTTGGGGATAGACAGTTCAGAGGTTAAGAGCACATGTGACTTTTTGAAGAATGTAAGAAATATTAGATGAGTCTTTTTATAAAATACTATAAAACTGGGGGCTGGAGAGCTGGCTCAGAAGAGCACTCACTGGCTGCTCTTCCTTAGCCTCTAAGTTCAATTCCCAGCAACCACATGGTGGCTCATAACCATCTGTAATGAGATCTGGTGCCCTCTTCTGGCCTGCAGGCGTACATGCAGGAAGAACACTGTATACATAATAAATTAATAAGGCTTTCTAAAAATACTGTAAAACTTTATGATAAGGAATCCAGAGCTTTTTGCCTCTTAAACCTTGAATAATTTTTATTCAAATGCTTTAATCTACCCTAACCTGATCAAATAGTTTTCTCCACCAAGGGCTATTCTACTTTTGGTTCAAAGTGGCTGGCCTCTCATCTTTTCCTTAGCACTGGGCTTTTGAAACCAGACAAGCCTCAAAGACCTGTGAGATTAAACCCCACCCACTGTGGAAAAGACATAGGCACCAGCTGAGTTAGAATCAAACCAAGTCTATGTACTTCCTGTGTCTCTGTGTTCACGCTTGGGAGTGTTATGTTAAGGTTAAAGTTAGCCTGTAAACCCCGCTTGCCCAAGGACAGATAACTTCCTGGAATGCTTGGGGCTGTTCTTCAGGTGAGATAACAGGCCTTATGTTTTTACTTCAGAACAAGGTTGGTTGCCCCAAACTGCATAGGCTGAGCTTGATCACACATAGGCAGAAGGTACACGGGCAGGAACTATATCAGAATGCATGCAGGCCCCCCATTGGGCGAAGTCATGGAAGCCATGGCCTGGTGGGTTTTACCGTGATGACCGCCTGACCATTCTCTGGGGACCCCAGGGATGCACCCGGCCAGGGTCCATCTTCCTGGCCAGTACTAAATAAAGCTTGCTTTAATGGGACAATCTTAGGTTTGATCTTCCTCCTCAAATTTTCAGGTAAAGTTTAATCTCGTCCAGACATTTCAGTAAAAGGGGCAGTCTCTTTCTTTGCCACCCTGACCTGATTTTCTAACAAGAACCCCAGGTTCCGTTCCCATCGTTTACAAAGGGACTCACAACTGTTTGTGATTCTGGTCCCAGAGGACCCGACACCCTGTTCTCAATCATTCAGACCTGTGTGTGCTACACAGACATTCATGAAGGCAAAACATGCGTACACATTAAAATATTTTTTAAGTACAAAATAAAAATTAATAAAAATCTAAACAAAACAACAAAAAACTCCCAATTCTCCTAAAAGAAAGTCTTCTAATTTTTAAAATAAATATGTAAGTAAGAAGGGTTAGGGTTTTTATTAGTATTTTCTTTGTGATTAGCTTTTCTCAAAAATACTTCTGATGCCCATGTTAGAAATAAGCTCAGGATCACAAAGAAAGAGGCCACCATCCTAACTGAAGGTAAGGTAAAACTTCACTCTGGATCAGTAGGGCAAACCAGGTGGCAAAAGCAAGTATACCAGGATCAGAGCTGAAGTGAGCTAGGACTCTGGCTCTATTGTGAGTTGTGTGTGTGTCTTAACCTGATTGGTTGGAGTCCAACTCTACAGCCTTTTGTGATTGGCTAATCTTAAAAGACTAAATGCACAGGAAACGGGAATTGGTTTATTGTTCCTAAGAGAAAGGGTTCGCAGCTGTGCCTCAAGCGTCTGGAATGCAGCAGGCACAAAAGTTTTACTGGGTGGGGGAAGGAGAAAATATTTACATAAATGTTTTTCAGTTGGGGGGAGGGGAGACTTGTAAAAAGATTTGCATTCCTTGTCCTAAACAAGCTAGAAAAGATTCAGATATGTTTCCAATACCTAGGAAGTAACACACTGTGGCAGACAGTAGGGAACAGTCAAGGTAAGTAAACTCACATCTCTGAGCGTTATCAGCCTCACCCTACTCACACAGGAGATGTCTCTGCACTTGATGAAGGACCAAAGGACACATTTATTACAGTGCCTGGCACTGCTCCCGCTTTCGGGAGTCTGACTCCTACTACAAGTGAACCTTCACCTGTATTCCACAGCTGGTGTACGTCCACCAATGAAAGCCTCTGCAGTAAGCCTAGATCCGCCTCCATCCACTGCTAGAAGGGTTCTGTACTGTAGATTTGGGGATGGGGTCCCCTCCCCCAAAAAAGGTAGTGCTCTCCAGCAAGGGAAACTTCCAGGATCCAAGTCTCTCTAGATATTAGCTATTCACTTAGATTTAGATAAACTGATGGTACTGAAAAGTCTCCCTTGATCAAATATAACTGAGTCTCCTTCTGGGAGTCCTTGATAAAGTGGAAAGGATGTTTGCACTCGGTCTTCAAAGTGAGGCAGTGAAGGATGCCAAAAATCCAGCAGAGGCCTCTCAGGTGACAATCACTGGCTTCCTGGGAACTGGGATTCTGAGTTGTGGAATTTTCCATCCATCTTTTTTTTTTTTTTTTAATTTTCATAGCCTTTGCCTTCAAGTGCCAATTGGTTCCTCTCAAGTCAATACAAATCAGGAGGTTTTTGAAACTGGCATCAGACATATGCATTATTTATCCATTCAGTTTCATCTTAAGGAAATAAAGGAGCACTTTTCTTTTCTGATGAAATAAAAATATAAATAAATTAAAATTAATAATAAATTAATTAAATATAAAGCTGACCCCATCCCACCCCCAAGACTGGGCAGATTTCAATACAGTTTTCCGCTCAGTGTATGGGTGAATGGGGCTTTATTAGAATGTAGATCTGCAGAGCCTTTCTCCTAGTTCATCGCATACTATTGGGTGTAAATATGTAACAAATTCAGTTTATTACTTTATGAAGCCTTATGTACCATAATAATGCCAAGAGCTCAAGCATTGACTAAATGGATACTTTGTTGACATTTATAGTACATCCTTGACCAAAAAACTTTCACAGAATGCGTCTTTTTCTGACTATACATACAGTGGGGCCCAAACTTCAGTGCACGGTTACTGTAGATGAAGTAATTACATCTGTCTCTAGGTTGCTACTGATAGAAGGCAGGTGAAGACCATCTACCCCTCACCAGCAGGAAGGAAGTGTGCCAAGCTCAGCACACCCCTCCCTATCTGACAGAATCCAGTTGAGTCACAGAATTCCTATGTGGGAAGAAGGAAGGAAATGCAGGCACGGAAACCGAGGTGTGGATCAGCCCTGTGCACTTAGAGTTGTCAAAGAGGCAAGAGTAACCCCTTGTCTTCCTGGAGACAGCCCACCACCCTGTGGAGGACTGTGGGAGGGGCTTGGGAAACAGCCAGGGTGGCAGCGTTGCTCACCCTCCTCGCTCACCCTCCACACTCAACCCACTCTCCTCGCTTGAAGACTGAAGTCCTTAAATAGCAACAGCAACACTGAGCAGAAAGAGAGGGGTGTGAGAACAATGCTCACCTTACAAAAATGGCAGGCTGGGCTACGTTAGCCAAACGCAGCTCTCACATCTAACCTCCTGAGCCAACAGTCTCTCATCAGGAGGGCTCATGGCTCCAAGTCAGAAGTAAACAAACCATGGCGAGGTCTGTCTGCAGGCAAGTGGAGACAGCCCAGCCGAGAGCTAGGTGTGAGGAAGATGATGAAATGGACATACTTTCCAGATTAATTCATAAGGAGGGAAATGCACCGACCTGAGCAAGGGTTTAACCCCTCTCTGGCTGCAGGGTCGAATGCGTGTGTGTGCAAGTGTGGCACGGTCTCCCACTGCTGACCACTCTGTATTTGGACACTTCTTTTGTCCTCGCACTTGGACTTGTTTCCAGACTTGATAGACACACCATTGCCTTCACATACAAAAAGGCATACATTTAACCATCTTTCATTATTTTTAAAAATGTGTTGATTGAGAGTCAAGGAAGCTATAATCTGTAGTAACTCAGTTCCAAATTATACCAAAATGTATCATTGAGCTCACAGCTGGGGGCCATTTCTGGAGCCTGAGAGGAGGTAGGTGGCCTTGTCACACATGAAGCTGACAAGGACCTAAGTTCAGTTGCATACAGAGCAGCAAGAGGCTTTTCCAGCACCGCTGCTGCTGCTGCTGCTGGCCCGTGACCGTGTGCACATCAGCCTGGCTGATTCCACCACTTCCCCTTGTCTCAGACAGCCCGCTGTCCATCACAACCTGATTTAGTCTGGAGAAACATGGTGGAGAGAAGGAAGAGCTGTGGGGGTTTTGAGGAGTTTCTATTAACTTTGCCGTAAGCATTTGCTGAAACAAATATTTTAAGGACAATGGGAGGAAAGAGGAGAAAGCAGGGGAAGTTTGTTTCCTGCTTTTTCTCCAGATGAGTTCAAAGGTCTTGAAGGGCAGCATGTATTCTGCTCCGTGTAAGAGTGATGATGGTGGATGATTTTTGCTCATCACTAGAAAAAGGGTGTAGGAAAGGGGCGGGGAAAGCCTAAGTCCCTAGCATGCGCAACGGGACATAAAGATTGCTAAATCTGTAGAACCAGGGTGAACTCTAAAAAGTTTAAAAATAGTTTAAGCTGGTTTAAACTATGAGTTTTAGATGGATGAGCTGAGATTCAGAGGTGGGTGACAAAAACCTGAACATTAGAACAATTATGAAAAAATAACCACTGAAAACTTTTTCTGTGTTTTTACATTTATGTGTTTATGTGTACAGGCGCATGCATGCCACGGCACTCAGGAAGACCCTCAGCCACGGCCTGTGAGAGTCAGCTCACTCCTTCTACCGTGTGGTTCCAGAGGTCAAGCTCCGGTCATCCGCTTGCTAGCCTGCACCCTCACCGAGTGAGCCATCTCATTGGCCCCATCATTAAAAAACGGACAGGGAAAAGCAACAGTGTAAATGCTACCTATTAGGCTTGGCTAGCTGTGTTGCCTGGAGCAAGTGACCTCAACTCCCTGCACCTCAACTCCATCACGCGTAAACTTGAGATAACAAAAAGCTTGCTAAGAAAATCAAACCAGTTACTACTTAGGAAGCACCTCGAATAGAACCCGGAAACAAGTGTCCAGTGAAAATCCTCCGTGCTATGCCTGCTGCTCTTGCCACCACTAAAGAATCCACACAGGCCTTTGTCAAACCAGCGTCTTGCTGACGAACTGGCATGCTACAGTGGCGTGAGTGCCAGCACAACAGGACCCTGGATCGTAGCTTCCCTCACAGGCAGGCCAAGGAGGGGGCTGGGGAGAGTACGGTCTCCATGGCAAAAGTCACTCATTTTCAAAAGCACAAAGTATCTATGTTCACGTCCTACTAAAGCACTCCAAGAATGAAAATCCAGCCTCCCAAGTCCCCGCTTCAGGTTTTGGAACCCTTGAGTAAGCCTTTCACGTGCTCGTCTCCCGGTCCGGTGTGAAAGCAATGTCACCAAGATTGCAAACGACAACTGTACTGGAGCTCACCTTTGCCGTGGGAGTGTCACAGCATATCACACATTCCTTGAAAGCACATGGCTCGGCAGTGCTGCACGATTTTCTTATCTTAACATCGCTGGGGAGAAAAAGGTCATTCCTGATTTCTTTCAAGAATTTTGAATTGACCATGGAAATAGAGCCACGTGGCCAGAATATTCCTGGGAGGGGGGAATGTATAAAGAAGAATGAGCCCTGAGCTCGGAGGTTTGAGTTCGAGCCTGGCTTTCCTATGGGCACTTCACATGGCTTGGTCTGGGCAAATCCTTTCCACTTCCTGGCAGCCAGTTCCTTTTCCTGTAAAATGCACATTTGAGGACCTATTCCCTCGAATTCCATAATTCAAACAGCTATGCATTGGTTTGCATGAATCCATGAGTCATTAAAACCTGGCAGATTTCATAAGATTATTTAATAAGCAAAATGTCTCATAAGCATTCAAGAGAACTTGGATCCGATTCCCAAAACATTACAAACTCTGTTTGGGCAAAGACTTCAAACTTAAGAAAAATTGTGCCTTGCTTCTACAACAGTGTGAGGCGGTGAGTAGCATTTTCTCTCACGGGCATGAGCTCACTGACTCTTTCAGGGTGTTCAGCAGAGAAGGACATCACCTTTTCAAAACGAAAGCAAAGCAGAGGAGCACACTACATACGTGGAACACTTTCAGTGTTTCATGTCGTTTTTTGGCAACAGTTTTAGCTATATCACCCCGTCATTTTCCACTTGGTCAGTATAACCACCTTGCAAAATCATCCAGGCCAAGGAATTATCGTGTTACATTTTTATTGTTCCCATTTTTCAAATCACTAGAAATAAGATAACATGCTTTTACTTAGCACTGACGTTCCTCAAATATGGGTCTGACCGGATCTAGGGGCAGCCTTTGTACTGCAGTCCTGGGCATGGTGCCACCTGCCTGCATGTCACAGAAAGGCAAATCTGTCTCTCACGTCTCGAACACAGAAAGCTCTCCTGCCAACCACCAAGCCACCCTCTGAGGCCAAGGGCAGCACTCTTAAAGGGCCTCTCTGGAAAAATCGAGTTTCTAGACATGGGCGAGTATATCGACAGTTGAGTCCACCCCTGCCTTCCAGGGCCTGAGGTTTCCCATCATTAATGTTTTTCCGGGAACTCAGTGGCCACTTTGGGAAGGTTGTGGAGAGCATGCTCGCCAGCACTGTTTTTTCATCCTAAGGTTTTAGTCATTACTTGGTTTATTTAAAAAAGAGGAGAGAGAAATGTATGTCCTAGAGAGAAAAATCCTGCAAGGTCCTAGGCGTTTTATACCCTTGGGGATAATTAAGAGGACCGGACAGTTGCCGCCTTCTCCATTAAGTGACTGAGGGGTCACCAACTTCAATTTGCACATGCAGGGTTTTGAAAACAAAGCACCACTCACTTAACCAACTCCTCTACCCCCTGGAAACAAAGCCCCTGTGTGCACAGAGCATTTTCCCTGGGCAGGACTGGTGGCCCTGGAAGGAAAGAATCACAGAGATTACCATCACACCTCACTTTTTCTCCCTGCCGATTGGCAGAGACAGCCACACAGCAGTGCTGTGGAATATTGGTTTAAGATGTGGCACATTCGTTTATGCTGTAGAACGTTTGTTTAATGATGCAGTTGTGCTGCATTCTTTTGTCACATTTGTTTAACTCTGAGAAGCTGTGTTACTTTGCCTACCTAAAACACCTGATTGGTCTAATGAAGAGCTGAATGGCCAATAGCAAGGCAGGAGAAAGGATAGGTGGGGCTGCCAGACGGAGAGAATAAATAGGAGAGGAATCTAGGCTTGAGAAAAGAGGAAGGAATGAGAAAAGGAGGGCCAGCCACTCAGCCACTCAGCCACACAGCCACACAGCCAGCCACAGAGTAAGAAGGAAAGAAAGACATATAGATTAAAGAAAGGTAAAAAGCCCAGAGGCAATGCATAGTTAAAGAGAAACAGGATAATTTAAATTAGAAAAGCTGGCTAGAAACAAGCCAAGCTAAGGCCCAGCATTCATAAGTAAGAATAAGTCTTCTTGTATTTATGTGGGAGCTTAGTGGCAGGTCCCCAAAGAGTAAACAAAACAACAACAACAAAAAAACCACAACTACAATAGCAGTTCATATGGCGACATTGTTCCTTTATGCCAGTTCTTGAGATGAACACTGTCACTTTTTCTCTGGCTACAGAAATGAAGTAAACACAGATCTGGATATTGAGTCATTTCCATTGAGAGTAGAAGACATCGGACATCGTGGTTATCACGTGCACCATGGCCAAGTCTGGGCTACCCGTATCGAGAAGCAATCTGTTATGTTGGACGAAGGTTTTTCTAAGCAGTCACAGCCCCGATTTCCAAAAGGTTACGTCAAGGGAAGCAGCTCTTGGCACGTGACTGTGGAGGGCCAGGCACAGCGGGGTGGTAACAAGTCTTCGAACTATCAGGTAGAAGCAGTCTCTTGCTGTTGTTTTCACCCAATGATCAAACACAGCAGAGCAAGGTTGAGGGTGAAGTTTCCCTTGAAATGCCTCTACGTTCCACCATCGTAAAACCATGGGAGAAGTGCCTCCCTCGGTGCACTGGAGGCCTTAAGACCTGGCAGGAGAAACAGTGGCTGCTACTAGACACCCAAACTGGATAGAGAATTCAGTCTGCCTGGACCCAAGAGTGAAGCACGGCAAACTGTGGACACAGAGTCAGCAAGGAGCGTGGGAGTCTGGAGTTGGGAGACATGCAACGTCCATCGTGGAGACCGTCGCAGAATTGTGTTAGGAGTCTGAAGGCAAGAGGTTTCCAAAATCTAGTAACACATTAAACTCCCACCTCACCCCCACACCCACCATAACCAGGGACAAACTACGGAGACAGGGGATTGGAATTTTAGGGAATTGAATGTGTGGTACTGTAACTTCCTGCAGTGTCCTGAGGCATTGGGGAGAGGTGAAGGGTGGACGAACCCTGCATATGGCCACAGGGCCTCAGGCAGAGAAAATCCTGCAGAGGTCAACTGATCCCACAAAACACCAGGAATATCAGCCTTGGCCGAGAGTGGCTTTCCTGGTCTGCTCTCCATTGCTGTCATAAACACCAAGACCAAAAGAAACTTGAGTGAGAGAGAGAGAGTTGATTTGGTTTACACGTCCACTCACGAACCATCACGGAGGGAAGTCAGGGCGGGAACTCAAGCGGGGGTAGAGGCAGGAAGCATGGAGGGAAGAAGCCTGCTTACTGGCTGGCTCTTGGGCTCATGTCAGCAACCTCTCTTATCCTCTGCCCAGGGACCGCACCCCACACAGTGGATGGACTTCCTCCACATCAATCATTAATCAAGAAATGCCCCACATATTTGCCTACAGCCAATCAGTTGGAGGCATTTCCTCAATTGAGGTTCCTTCCTGTGTCAAGCTGACAGAAAGGAACTAGCGAGCCAACACTCCCCCATCAGCTGTGCAGTCTGGAGAGAGGGAGAGAGGGAGGGAGGGAGAGAGAGAGCGAGAGAGAGAGAGAGAGAGAGAGAGAGAGAGAGAGAGAGGAGGGAAATCAGGTATGCATAAGAGACAGCAACTTAAGCCCCAACCAGGAGAAAACACTGGCTGGTGGAATGGTGGCACAACATCTTCTATTTCATTATTTTGCTCATTTTATTATCTTACTTTTAAGGATTTTTTTTGTATTTACACTTTTATATTTTAATTTTACATTTGTTGTGCTGTAACTTGAATCTCACTGGCTTTTCTGTCATTGTTCCTTTCTCTGACCCTTGACACGTGTTTTCTCTACTTCTCACTCCTCTCGCACCTAATTTCCTTTCATTCTTTCTTTGTCCCTCATTTCCCCCTCTCCAACTCCCTCGTGCTTACACTACTTAAAACTGATACCCCTACCTCTAAAAACCACTACACCAGATGTGGCCCTCAGAGGCCACCATACGGTGTGGGCCCATGTGGATACTAGGAATCAAACTCTGATTTGATACCCCCAACTAGGTAGGTAATGCCGCTGTCTCTGGGCCTTAGGGGGCACAAGTGTCTTCTCCAATGTTTAGCTCTAGGACAACTGTCAAAGCACTGTATTTATTCCATGAAACCGAAGTCCAAGAAAAGGCAATTTATGAGGAAAATGCACATAAAATAAAACAGAAAAAGAGTGGAGAAAGAGAAAAAAACCCTAAAGGCTGGAGGACACACACATCCCAACAGATATGTAAAATACAACAAAGAACACAAAGCCGTCAGACACACTCCACTACAATACCCACAAGCTGACATCTCAGAAAACAACAATAAAAGAAAACAGAAAGCCAGAAAGGTTCCTCAGAGCCTAGTTTTTAAAGGATCAATGTCTGTTTATCAAATAAGCAAATGATGGAAGGAAGAAAATCAGCTCCGAAGCTATGTGAGACAGTTGCAAAAATCAATTCAGGGCTTGCACAAGAAAGACACCAAGGTAGAGGAAATGATCAGAAACTCAAAAGATTTTAAAACGTGAAGAAAGAAAAAGGAAATGGAAATGCCAAGAAAGAACCAAACAATTCTAGAATTGAAAAAGGAAAAAAAAATCAGCAGAAAACATCAGCAACAAAAAAAGATCTAGTAGAAGAACAAATACAAAAGAGTGGGGGTGAGGTCAAACAGTGGCACCTACAGCAGAATAAAGAAAACATGATGAACACGACCAACCCTCACAAGAACTCTGAGATGCACTGAAGAGACCAAAGAATCCACGGGGTAGGTGTTGGAGAGATGGCTCAGCACTTAAGATAAGCACTGGCTGCTTTTCCAGAGGATCTGAGTTTAATTCCCAGCACTCACATGGTGTCTGACAACTCCATTTCCAGGGGACACTCCATCTGGCCTCTGAGGGCACTAAGTATACACATGGTATGCTGACATGCATACAGGTGAAGCACTTATACACAGAAAATAAAAATTTAAATTAAAAAAAGTTTTAAAAAGAATTCCTGGGGTAGAAAGAAGATTGCAATAAAGGATAAAGGCACAGACAAATTTAGTCAATAAAATTATAGGCAAGAATCTCCCAGCCCTAGAGAAGAAAGGGGGGCATCCAAATACAAGAGGCATGTAGAGCTCCAGGCGCCATACTCAAAGAAGACTCCTTCCATAGCATGTCACAGTCAAGGTGTCAACAGCACAATTCCAAGAACAAGGCTAAAAGCTGCGAAGGGAAAAAGTAAGTCACAGATAGAGGAAGAGCCATGAGGATGACATCAGACTTGTTAGATAGTTTCACTCATAAGAAATTAGGAAAGAATCTATTTCATAAGATAAGTAACTGGAAGAGAGCCAAATGGAACCAGTTATACCCAACAAGAGAATAGATTATTAATACTAACCAAGGAAGAAAAGGAGACCAACCAGATCAACAACCAACAAAGCAAAAAATAGTGCACCCATCTCAGTAATAATCCTAAAGGCAAATGTGGTTACTTTACCAATTCAAATATGCAGAATAACTGACTGGTTTATAAAACATGGTCCAGGGCCAGTGAGCCGATTCAGTGTACAGAAGTGCTTGTTGCCAGCCCTGAATACCCGAGTTCAGTTCACAGAATCCACACCGTAGACGGAAAGACCTGATCCTGCAAGTTATACTTTGACCTCCACATGCAACCCAAGTCACATACGCACCCACGCACATACACACCCAAAAAAATGAAAAGGAAAAATTTTAAATAAAATCCAATTACCTGCTATCTCCAAAACAATCTAACATTTTTACCAAAGACACCAAAAAAAAAAAAAGAAAAGAAAAATCAAAAATTGACAGTTAATCAATTGACAGTGAATGGAGCATACTGGTGTCCTGGTTCTCCTACCTGATAAAGCAGAACTTCAAACTACAACTGGTCAAGAGAGGAAAGAGGGTCACCTCATTATACACCGAAAAGTTAGAACCACTGTAAATATGTACTCATTGACTCTTGGGGCTGCCAGTTTCATGAAACAAATGTTAAAAAGCATTAACACCCCATGGTTCTGACACAATAGTAGTGGAAGATGTCACCACCTCACCTTCTTCACCTTTAAGAATTAGTAAAGAAACTTTAGAGCCAAATAATACCACAGATCAATGGGCTTCATAGACGTCTAACAGATATTTCACTTAACTATTGGGAATACATATTCTTTTCAGTAGCACATGGAACCCTCTTCAAAATCACACCATAGGCTGCGAAACAAGGCTTAGCAAATAAAGAAGTAATTCTTTGTATCCTAACAGACAATACATAATAAGTGTATAAATCGATACCAAGAGAAACTCAGAACCTACATAAATACTTGGAAACTGAACAATCCACTTTTGAATGAACAAATGGGTCATTGAAGAAGTAAGAGAGCAAATTTAAAAATTCCTAGAATCGAATGAATTGGAATGCAGTCTAGCAGAACCTCTGATAGACACCCTAGGCAGTCCTGGGAGAAAAATTCAAAGCTAGAAGTTTTCATGTTTTTAAAAAAAAAATCAGAGAGATCTCAAAGAAACAACCTAGTGATGTGCCCCAAGGTTCTAGAGCAACAAGAACAAGTCAAAATCAACTGCAGCAGACTGCAAAGAATAATAAGATTTGGGGCAGATATTAATGAGAAACAGATCCAGAGCAATACATAAGATTAATCAACAAAGTGTTAGCTCCTAGAAAAGATTAACAAGATCAACAAATGTCTGGCCAAACTAACTGAAAGGGTCAGAAGACCAAAGTTAATTAAATTAAAGATGAAAGGGAGCTGTTACAGAGGCTCCAGGCATGTCCCAAATCACTGTGAAGGCTTCGAATATTTATATTCCCAAAAGCTGGAAACCTAGAGGAAACTGATTAATTTCTAAGTGTATATGATCTAGCAAATTAAATTCAGACAACATAAACAATTTCATCAGCTCCATGATGAAATTCACAAGCAGTGAGACTGAAAGATTAAATTCATTAAAAATCTCCCCATAGAAAGAAAATGTCCAAATCTCCAAGGTCAGATGAATTCACTGCTGACCAAACTCTGGTAGAAGATCTAAAACCAACCATTCTCAAACTGTTCCACAAAATAAAAGCGAAAAACTAAACTCGTTCTGTGAAGCCAGTATTATCTGACACTATCCTGGCCAATTGTGCCATCTTGGCACAAGCTGAAGTCATCTGCGAGGAGGAAGCCTTGATTTGAAAACTGTTTCCCTAAGATCAGGCTGTAGGCAAGCCTAAAGAGCATTTTCATAATCAGTGGTTGATGAGAAAGGGCCCAGCCCAATGTGTGTGGGGTGGGGGTGGGGCAGGCAGGGAAAGAGGACACACTGGGCTGGTGGTCCCAAGTTCTGCCAAAAAGACTGTGCAAGTCATAAGAAGCAATAGTAAGTAGCACCTCTCCACAGCCTCTGTATCCGCTCCCACCGTCGGGTACTTGCCTAGTCTGAATTTATGCCTCAGCATCCCACAAAAGACTATGACGCAGAACATGCAACGTCACAGAACATGTAGAGCCAAATAAACCTCTCCCAGTTTTCCTCTCCCGGTTGCTTTTGGTCATGGTGTTTCATCACAGCAGCAGAAAAGTAACTAAGAAAGAAATAAAAACCAGGAAAAGACACAGCAAAAAAGAAAGAAAACTATACACCAATTTCCCAATGAATAGAGACGCAAAGCTTCTCAACAAAGTGCTTACAAACCAAATCCAGACCATAATAAGATTATATATGATGGCCAAGTTGATTTCATCACAGGGATGTAAGGCTGGTTCGACATACACAGATCAGTAAATAATGCATCATTTCAATCTACCTAAGCACATTTATCATAATCATCTCTATAAATGCAAAAAAAGACATTTGACAAAGTTTGACATGCTATCATGATAGAAGACTAAAGAAAATAGCAATAAATAGAACATGACTGAACATAATCAAGCAGTATACAAAATAAAAAAAATAGCTAACGTCATACTAAATGGGGGAAAACAGAGCACGTCCTCCAACATCTAGGACAAGATAAGGGTGCATACTCCAGTATTATTCAAAATAGTGCTCACAATAGGACAACAAAGGAGATCAAGGGGATACAAAATGGAAAAGAAGAAATCAAACTCTCACTATTTGCGAATGATACAATAGTTTACATAAGCAATCCCAAAAATTCTACCAAGGAAATTCTGCAACTCATAAACATCTTCAGTAATGTAGCAGGATAAAAGATTAACTAAAAAAAATCAGTACCCCTCCTGTACACAGATGATAAATGGGCTGATAATGAAATCATAGAAACATCATCCTTCACAATAGCCACAAATAACACAAAGTATCTTGGAATAACTCTAACCAAACAAGTGGAAGACCTGTATGACAAGAACTTTAAATCTTGGCAAAAAGAAATTGCAAGAGACACTAGAAAATAGAAAGATCTTCCATGCTCTTAGGTAGGTAGAATTACCATAGTAAAGATGCCAATCTTACCAAAAGCAATCTACAGATTCGATGCAATGCCCATCAAAATCCCAGCAACATTCTTCACAGACCTCGAAAGAACAATATTCAACTTCATATGGAAAAGTAAAAAATCCAGGATAGTCAAAACAATCCTGTACAATAAAGAAACTTCTGGCAGCATCACAGTCTCTGACTTCAAATTCTACTACAGAGTTACAGTACTGAAAACAGCCTGGTATTGGCATAAAAACAGAAAGGAGGACCAATGGAACCCAATTGAAGACTCAGCTATCAGTCCACTTACCTTGAAACACCTGATTTTTGACAAAGAAGCAAAAAATATAAAATGGAAAAAAAGCATTTCAACAAATGGTGCTGGCATAACTGGATATCAACATGTAGAAGAATGAAAATAGATCCATATCCATCGCCATGCACAAAACTCAAATCCAAATGGATCAAAGACCTCAACATAAAACCAACCACACTGAACCTCATAGAAGAGAAAGTGGGAGGTACACTTGAACTCACTGATACAGGAGACCACTTCCAGTAGCACAGATACTGAGAGAAAAATTTAATAATAGAGACTTCCTAGAACTAAAAAGCTTCTGTAAAGCAAAGGACATGATCAAAAGACAGAAAGAACACAGCCATTGCTCCCATAACCCTGGACCTCAAACTATAATACAGACCTTTAATGGCAGCAAAAGGTCTTGTAGAATAGTGGACCCAGAAAGAATGAACACAGCTATGGACGACTTGCTTTTGACAAAGGTGAAAAAAGAGACAGAGAACCTAGTCAGCAAATAGTGCTGACAAAATTTTACATATATATATATATATATATATATATATATATATATACATTCAGAGGAATGAATTTAGAACCATATCTCTTACCCTGAACAAAAATCAAATAGAAAAATGGATCAAAAATTTTAATTTAAAATAAAAATCTCAAACACTGAAAGATAAAAAGAAAACCACTTCAAGATACAGATAATTGGCAAGCCTTTCTGAAAAGATTCAATAGTACAAGGAAAAAATACATTGATAAATGAAATCACATGACACTAAAAGACTCCTATTCAACAAAGGAAAGTATCAGAGAGAGAGAGAGAGAGAGAGAGAGAGAGAGAGATACACGAGAGAACAGCCAGAGGCATCTGGAAGAGTTCAGAGCAGAGAGAAAGAAAAAACTAGACTGAACATGGCCAGCAGACTGGACCCTGGGTCACAAGAGAAAGGAGGGAGAAACTGGAAGCTTTCTGTCCCAACTTTCCAGTCTCAAATAACCAATTCAGTGGCTAAATGTGAATTATAAATTCTTGGCCAATAGTTCAGGTTTGGTACTAGCTAACTCTTACACTTAAATTAACCCATATTTCTAATTATGCTTTGCCACGTGGGAGTACCTTTATTAGCATGACACATTCATCTCCTACTCCCTCTGTGTCTGGCTGGTGACTCCTGACTCCGCCCTTCTCCTTCCCATCATCCCTAGTTTGGTCACCCCGCCTATGCTTCCTCCTTGGCTACTGGCCAATCAGCATTTTATTAAACCAATTCGAGTGACAAATCTTCACAGTGTCCAGAGGATTATCCCACAACAGGGGAGTAGGGTGCAGAGAAAGACAGCACAGTGAAAATAGCAGGGTTCTGAGGGGAATGGGAGCTGGGGGTAGGGAAGCCCATGAGCTGGGGGAAGTTTAGAGCGAGCCGGGCTAGAGTGCCAGCAAGCACTTTGAAATGTGTTAGCAGATACTGTGAAACTGAGGGGTCCTGGAGGCCAGCATGTACCCTGGTGTGTAACAAGCACCACGGTAACCAAATGACCCTGTTGCCAGGGATAAGGGAAATGATGCCTTCTTGTAGAGGGGAACCGGCTCCACAAGTTTCTGGAGAATACTGGCTTTTATCCAATCACCAGAAATGATTGGTGAGCCCATTTCTGGGTATTTGGGGTCTGGGGAACTGGAGTCTCCTCTGAACTACAACTATCAAAAAAGACAATGAAATCTCGTGAAGATGTGGGTGAAAGTGTAAACTGATACAGTCACTATGGAAATCAGTGCTTTTAGATATTTCTCATAAAACCACCACATGATCTATTTATGGCACCCTTTGGCATGTACCTAGAAGATATCCTATGACACAGAGTCTTGCACATCCATGGTTTATTGCTGCTCCATTCATAACAACGAGGAAATGTAATCATCCTAGATGTCCATTGTTCTGGCTAGGTTTTTGTCAGCTTAGCACAGCTAGAACTATTCAGGAAAAGGGATTTCAATAGAGAAAAATGCCTTCGTCTAGACTGCATGTAGGCAAGTCTATGGGGACATTTTCTTGATTGGCGATTGATGGGGAGGGCCCAGGCCACTATGAGTGGTACAACCCTTAGCCACTGTTCTGAACTGTGTAAGAAAGCCAGCTGAGCAAGCCATGAGGAGCAAGCCAGTAAGCAGAACTCACAGACAGCTTCTGATTCAATTCCTGTTTCCAAGTTCCTGCCTAGAGTTCATGGCCTGACTTTCTTCAGTGACGGGGTGTGGTCTAAGTATAAGCTGAAATAAGCCCTTTCCTCCCAAGTTGCTTTCGGTCATGGTGTCATTACAACAGTAGAAGCCCTCCGATATCTATCCACAGATAATGAAATTATAATACATATACATTACAACAGTAGAAACCCTCCGATATCTATCCACAGGTAATGAAATTATGATACATATACACATTAGCCTTTTAATAAGTCATAAAGAAAAATGAAACTTCACAAAACTGGATGGATGGGAATTAGTATATTAAATGAGGTATTCCAAACTCAGACTGATAGGATTAATAACTAATATCATTAAGATAAATACTGGCTATTGTCTCTCACATCAGGGTCTTACCTTCTAATTTTTATCCATGTGCATTAACCTGGGAGTGAAACAGGGTATAGGTTATACGGGGAACCATAAGAGAGGAAAAGGGGTTCTAAGAAAGGGAAGGGAGGGTGCCAGAATACATGAGACATGCAAGTGAATGGGGGCTGCTGGAGGCTGGAAGGGATATGCACCTGTGATGCAGGGAGATGAGGGGACAACCAAAGCAAAGGATGCATGCCAACGCCATCAGGAAAAAAAATTAAACTGCATTTTCCTTCTGCAGAGCCACCCAAATGCTAAGAGGCTATGGCTAACTTGAATTTTCTGTGCCTTAGAACTCGGGTTCTTTCTTAGATACCAGTTCAACCCCAACAAAAGTGTACTCAGTTGAGAGGCGTCCCAGAGCTATGGGCAACAAGTTCTACAAAGAGGTTACGGAGACACCTTACTGGCCCTTGAATGCAGTACCCCATCATCATTTCACCCGACTCGTGCCGGATTGCTACGCAGCTCAGTCAGGAAATGCTGGGCTGTGTGCTCCTAACATTCCTATTCAGAACTAACAACTGAATACAGGAACTATTCAGCTAGATGGGGGAGAATTATTGGCAAAAACAGGTAAGTCCAATGCTACACTTAAACTAGTGAAGGGCCCAGTGCTTTTTTATTCCACAATCAAAGGAAGGCACTTTGTCTTCTGAAAAAGACGGTGACAACAGGATCTGGGTTTAGAATGAGAATGAATCTAGAAGTGGAATTAATATAAACTTCATAGGGTAGAGATGGATAGAACTGGGAACAAACAGGTTGTAACTGGAATAGTTCCATTTACTTGCACCAAAGCAACAGGATGGAAATGGGACAGAGAAACGGAAACAGAATAAAGAATTGAGTTTAAATGGAGACAGTTGATGAGGGAAGGCAGAAGATAAAGAAGGTAAAACATAAAATTTTCCAGCCTAGATTAGTACTAGTCTGGGTGGTACCATCAATGTGACTGAGGGGCAGGGTAGATTAGTTGGTACAAAGCAAAGACAGTTCAAGAGTCTCTGGAAACATTCACGAGGAACACCCCACTAGATTCCGAAGATACACCACAGCTCCAAAAGACAGTTCAACCTTACATCAAATAAAATTAAATTAAAAATAAATTTAATTAATAAAATCAAGCCCTTTTGTCACTCAGATTGAGTAGTCTTGGGTGCAGCAGAAATTTACACTGAGCTTCTAGTTTCAATATTTGAAAAGAGAAGGCAGTGATTACTCTATTATAGGACTCTGAGGATTAAGATACAGGTATGAGAAGTCCTTGTAGTTTGTGTTACAGGACAACACTCAGAAGTTAACTCCCCTGAACCAGAGCAGTGACCACCCCCTCTTCTCCTTGTGTCATCCTGGCCCCCTCAGTCCACCTTCGCAGGGCAAAACAAGATCTGGTAAAAACAAACAAGAAGTCTCATCGCTCCTCCTTAGAGTTGTCCATGGCTGTGACAAAATCCTCAGATAAACAAGCTAAAGGAAGCACTGTTTGGGCTCATAATTTCAAACCTTTCAATCCATGGTAGGCTGGCTTTTATTCATGTGGTGAGCTAAAAACACTGTAGAGGACAGCAGCTCACCTTAAGAAGTAGGACAGAGGACAATCTATCCCTGTCAAAGACATGTCTGCCCCAGGTAACTTCTGAGGGAACACTAGCCCACTTCCTAAGAGCCTGTTCATTGACAAACCATCAATGGATTCATCTATTGATGAAGTTAGTGTCTTCACTAACTTCCAGTCATTTCTCTTAACCATGCCCCGTGTGACATCATTCTCTCTTCTGCCTGTGCCAATTTTGTGCTAGGGGTTTTTGTCACTGCTGTCTCTTCTGTCAGCAGTGCTCTCCTTCCCAAGCTTTAAAGCTGGCTTCTCGTCCCTCTGTGATACCTCACATGACCCTCTCTTGTGGACGCCTCTGATGAGTCTTCATCCATCTCAAGCCTCTTCTATCCTGTTACTCTACTAATATTTTATCTACAGAACACTATTGGTGCAGATATATATAACACATATATATATTTCTATGATTTCATGTTCCACCTCTACAGTCACGCCAGTTCCTTGACAGTGTTTGTCTTATTCCCTATATAGTAGGTCTCCATAATAGTTGCTGAAGGTATAAATGAATATTCATGAAAGTATTAGGGATCTTTAACTATAAAATGTGCATTTCTTCCCCAGTAGGAAGAAACAATTTGACTCAAACATAACCCCATTATGCTGACTGACTGTAACCCGGATGTTACTCTGAGGTGACCTAATTAAACTCCCTGGCCTCTTGCTTCCCTTCTCATTATGAAAGAACCAACAATTGCCGCCCTCTTGCTGAAGACGGACGGAGTAAAGAATAAGAGAAATGAAATCTGGCAAGCGTCTGGAATTTTACAAATGAAAGCCACTCTGCTTAACTATTTAGCCAATCATAGAGCTGACAGGCACAGGCTAAAGTGGCACAGCGGCATAATCAAAAGCCCTGATCTCACGTCAAACCACTGGGCTATGACAATAGTCCGCCAGAATTTCCACCAAGTACAATGAGCATGTAAATCCGGGGATCACAATTCAGGGTGGTAGTTCCTGGAGTGGGGTTACAAACAAGGTCACGCTCCAGATAGACTAGCAATTACAAAGAGAATGCCAAAGGCCTTTGAGCAGAGAATGACCCACCCATGAGCTCCCAATCTCCAGTCTTCCTTCCACCCACAGACACTGCAGAAAGCTGTTCCTGGAGCAGTCTTCTAAGAGACTTGTCCTTTTTTTTTTTCTTTCTGAGGTTCACTCAGACAAACTGCAGACCACAGCCTGGTCTGGTGTTTCAGTTCAAGCCCAGGAAACAAGCTGGCCTTTTAAGTCCATGGATAGAGGCTCAGCTCAGAATGACTTTGGTTTTAGACACCTTCAGTGAGGGCTTTATTAGAACTAAGTTCTCAAGCAAGCTTACATCTGGCACAGAGATTAAGAATATGAATTTTTCACTTAAGCAGCCAAGGCTGTCTGAACTTTGTCATCTGAGAGCTGCATAACCTCAGTGAGTTATCAGAAATTCTCAGCAACTTCCATTTTTAATTTGCAAAATGAAAATAATAATCCATGCCTTTAGAACAGTGGTTCTCAACCTTCCTAATCTTTTAACACAGTTCCTCATGCTGTGGTTACCTCAGCCATAAAAGTTTGTTGCTACTTCATAACTATAATTTTGCTACTGTTATGAATCGTAATGTAAATATCAACCCAAAGGGGTTGAGACCCACAGATTGAGAACCTCTGTTTTAGAGGAAAAAGGAGGTAGGATAAGAGCTAAGCTGTTCAAGAATACTAGCTGTTAATACGAATCAAGAGCTCATAATTGAGTGTCGACAATACTTTACAAATCCCAGTTATTTCTTTTTAATTAATTTAGCAACTGTGGAGTGGAGCTGAGTTTGATGGCATCAGTGTATAGATGCTGGAGATGTAGCAGCAAGCACGGATGACTGATCTCTACTCTCACAGCAGATTTGTATGTAGGCCATTGCAGGACAACACACTGGGTGCTATGAGTGGGAGAGTTCAGAGCACCCAGAAGCTTCTGGAAGGGACAGGCATGTGTCTGCAGGTGAGCAAGGCTTTGGGAGGAGATACAGTCTATCCTAAGGATGTCATATGAAGGTGGAAGAGGAGGGGACAAAGGGAATCCTATACAGAAGGGACATTATTTGCAGAAGGACAGCATGTATAAAGCAAGAAATTATCAAGTTTCTGAAAATCAGAGCCATCAGGGAACACTGTGTGCTTTTAATTTAAAAGGGTGCCATGGCTGACGTCATACTTTACAATGATTAATGTGGTTATAGTATGAAAACTCGATTAGAAAAGACACCACTTTAGTCCATGAATTAATAGACATATTCTAGAGAGATTTAGGAAGAACAATAACAAGACTTGGCCATTGATAGGAGGGGAGAATGAGAAGGAGGAGGAAGATGGACAGCAGACTGAGACAGAACACACAGATGAGAAAGACTTTGGAAGACTCAGTGTGTCGTGTGCCTGGAATGCCTCTGGAGCTGTCTGGTGGAGCATCTAGCCGTAAGGTGATGAGGCAAGCCCTGACTTTGCTCCATGGTCAACATCACAGCTACCTTCTATTGCTACCAAGTGTCCCTGTAATCCAGCCACATCAGGCTTGTCTCCCTTGAATAGACCATGCTCATGTCTGAGCAGCTCTTGCTGCTCTAATAGGAGTCCTCTCAGTTTAGATGGCCAAATTCTAATATCAACTTGGGCATCACCTCCACAAAAGGGGTCTCTGTAAGACACTCTATAGTCATTACTTTTCCCTTACTGTGATTAAAAAAAAAATGACCCAAAACAACTACAGAAGAGACAGTTTATTTGGGCTTACTGTTCCAGAGAGATAAAAGTCTAATATACATCTAATACCAAGTGGTCAGCCCTGAAACCATATACATACACATAACATTATACAAATTGAGCAACGTTGGGGCATCCATGTTCTGCCTACAGTCCTAGCTTATCCAACAGACTTTTCTGTGAAGCAAGATATTTTGAAGGGCTGTCCCTCCTTGTCTTGACAATGTTTGACAGTCACTCTTTTATGCCCTGTGTTTCTAATTAGGACAGCATACTGTCAGCAGTCTAAGCAAGGGCATTGCCTTGCCCAGTGACTGTTCCTCTCTAGTCTTATAATTCATTGCTGAAATTGATTCTCCATTAAATTCCTCTGTCTAGATTCAAATATCTCTGTGATATGTTTCATTAAGTGTTTCTAAGGCCGCATCTTAGCACTCAGATTAACCAATGCTTTTAGTGATACAAGAAAAATTATAATGCTGATAACGTTTACAATTAACATTACATAAATCCCATCTAAATTAGTTATTCTCTTATTTGTTTCATTTTTAAACTGTCCACTGTATTTATCATACAGAGACACAAATCCCAGCAATGTAATGGTGTTTCCTATTTTTTAATGTAGAGAAAAAAAAAAAACTCTGTTAACTAATTTCTCCCTTTAAGAATTCCCAATTGTCTTACCAAATCTTTCACTGATGTTGATGAAGATGTGAGGTTTATAGATGCCATGTAGAACAGTAAAAGCCTGACTGGATTTAAAGGCAGCTACCTATTTTGGCAGCAGTCCAAGAAAAGGGTTTAGGGAGAGCCCACCAGGAGAGAAAAAAGAAAAATCTAGCTCGTAGGGCAGTGACTCCAGCTACTTGTAGCTCTGGTCTATGCCAGTGGCTCCAAAGCCAAAGGCAAATGGTTTTTTCCTGAATTTGTACCCCAAATGTTGGGTGCCAAATGTAATAAAAACCCAGAGACAAATATTGGGTTCAACCTGATGATCAGAAAAGCCAAGTAGCCAAGCTACTAGAGAGCTCTTAACTCTGTGAAATCTTCAGACTGAAAGAGAATGAGGTCCTGTCTCATCCCGCCATATGTTCCTCTCTTGTGCTGGGATTAAAGGTGTGCATCACCATTACCTCCTGACCTCTATGGCTGACTAGTGGGGCTGCTGGGATTAAAGGTGTGTGCACCACTGCCTGGTCTGTAAAGCTGACTAGTATGGATGTTTTGCATTCTGGTCTTCAGGCAAGCTTTATTTATTAAAATACAAATGAAATATCGCTACAATAAACACTATAAAAACTACAGCTGGGTTACTCAAGATTGCGTGGGTGTAGCAAGCTCACATAGTGTGAGAAACAAGAAACTTGGCCTTGAAGCACGGGCAAGGGAGATAGATTCTGAAACATTAAAGGAACAAGCAAAATAAAATCCCAGAAAGAAGGGAGGCACCTGAGAAGGAAGAACGGTGAACACTGCAAAATGGTCCCAACTTCAAGGACAGTGAGGACCGAAATAAAGACTTGGCCAGAATAATGTCAATTAAGCAGTAAGTTTGAGAACCCAGTGACTGAAGCGTGGGGGTAAATGAGAGACAAGGGTAGACAAACTCTACTGGGGTTGGCTGCCTCTGGGAAGAAAGAAGCTTCTGCACATCCGCCTTTGATACAGGATGTTCTGAACACATCTGCTTATTGATGTGAAAGGAACAGGCTTCCTACAGATGTGGGGGTGAGAAATGCAGAGACCAGCCTTGGGCGACCTCTCTGGCTCATCCAAGAGAAGGAAAAGATAATGGTGGCTCACAGCTGTAACCCTAGCCCTCAGATGCTGAGGCAGGAGGGTTGCCATGAGTTTGGGGTCAGCCTGAGCCACAGAGTGAAACCCCGGCTCAGACAAACACACACCAGCAAGGCTGTATTTACCTTCAGGAGACAAGCACCCTCAAACTTACGCACAGTATAGAACTAGAAACCCAAACCTCCCCCACTACCAATGGAGTAGAAACACAAAAAAAAAATGCCGACAGAAGTGAACTCCAGTAGGGAGAGAATAAAGAGGGGATAGCTGGGTCACTGAACAGCATGGAGTCTGGCATCCATGAACTTCCAGTGACACCAGTCAGCCAATGTCCTGGAAACAATGGAAAACCTCCCAGTCTGCTTTAGCTATTGAACACATTGGACATTTCATAACCAGAACCTGACGTCATCCTGCCTGTGAACATTAACAGATAAAGAACCAAATGACCAGCAAAGGGCCAAAGGAATTTTCACACTAAACACCCCTTCTGTGGAACTTACCAGACTCTCATGTGCACAATGTCCAAAGAAAAGACGTATCCTGTTTATGTGCTTTTTGGGAGTACCTGGGGTTGTTTGGATGAAGATGGCCCCCATAGGCTCAGGCATTTGAACACTTGGTCTCCAGTTGGTGATGCTATTTGGGGAGAACTAGGAAGTGTAGCCTTTCTGGAAGAGTACATCACTAGGGGTGGGTTTTGAGAGTATATAGCCTTCTCCCCTCTTCCAGTTTACTTTCCTTGGTTCATGTTTGCAGTTGAAGAAGAGATGTGACCCCTGGAGGTGGAGTCAGGTAGGTGGGGGCAGG
>JAQHUG010000053.1:1821523-1858031 GCA_028555095.1 Dicrostonyx torquatus
TTTTTGCTTTTCCATATGAAGTTGAGTATTGTCTTTCAAGGTCTATGAAGAATTTTGCTGGGATTTTGATGGGCAAGAAACAGAGTTTTAAGTCAAATTCCTATTTTACTTGCTGGTCTTTCTGCCTAGCTGGCCTTCTCCATCAGCACAGTACCATTCTGTTGATGAGATGTCCTCTCCATCACAGACATTGGATGGTGTTTCTAGAGGTTTCAGTACACAGTTTTTTGACTATTTTGTCTCTGAGTAGTGAAACTGAACACCACTGTGAAGTCTATGATGAGAACACTGCTACAGCACAGTAATTGTTACCATCTTTCCTAGATAAATAAGTTCATGTCATCCTCTGTGCTAGCTAGTGAAATAAAGTTTTTATATTTATTATGACACCTGTTAAGCTCCTCTTATAAAGACCCTCCCAAAAATATAGTGTCTTCGTATTAAGGAAGTTTATTTTTCTTATCTAACAGTTGAGCAAGGAGACTCTGCTACCAACCCATGACATCTATGCGCTCTTTATAGCTGTTATTATCACTTCCTAGCCAATACAAATGGTTTTATACAAGTAAGATTCAGAAGATTTGTGCTAAGGCTCCAGTACTATCTGTACTCTGGTTACGTGTATCGTCAAATATTCAGAATGCCTTTCTGTATCACCTTTTCTCATCATTTCTTTATTCATTTATTCTCATGGCTGCCTTTACCAAATGTGTAATATGTGCCAGGCATTTTGTTAGGCAGCAGAAATACAAAGGCGAGGCAGAATCACCTAGAACATTTACACAAAAGTTTTTATTTGGATAATTTACTTAAAATTTTTGTCATTCTTTTCTGAACATACAATTACAACTAGAAATTAAATTCAAGAGAAAGCGTACAGGGGCTGGAGAGATGGCTCAGAGGTTAAGAGCATTGCCTGCTCTTCCAAAGGTCCTGAGTTCAATTCCCAGCATCCACATGGTGGCTCACAACCATCTGTAATGAGGTCTGGTGCCCTCTTCTGGCCTGCAGGTATATACACAGACAGAATATACATTTATATACATAATAAATAAATATTAAAAAAAGAAAGCATACTTGCCTTGATTTTGTATTGTTTACATCAATCAGCCTAACTAAAAATTATAACTTAATGTAAAATTTAGTGGATCATTTAAGATACAAAATCTTGGCAATAAGGACAAGCTTCAACCCATCCCACCTCTGCACTCTTATCAATCAGCTGCCACATTGATACGAGCTTTCCATCACGAAAATGAAACACTATGCAAAAGCCATTCTCTTCTGCTGAGTTCTCTCCAGCTCGGAATCCCACTTCCTGCCAATGTGCCGCCATCATTCTGTTTGTAAGGAGCAAATAACCAGGAGAAGACTCGCCTGTGTCGTTGGAGTGAGGATGGGGTGCCAGTGTCCAGGTCTTCTAAAGGGCTGGGGAAGTGTGGCTGTGGGTGCAGTTGTTGGCTACAGGTACGTTCAGCTTGCAGCTTCCCCTTAGCTAGTACTAAAGTTCTAGTAGGATTCTGTCATTCTTCCACAATTTAGAAGGCACGAAGAGAAACTTAAGAGGTACCAAGCACTGTATCAGCTGTAGTGGAGGTGTCAAACTGCGTATGATATATGTTATCCTCCCCCAGAACTGTTTTCTTTTCCCCTATGGAAAAAAACAAAAAGAAATGAGGCTGGCAACACAGCTCAATGGGTAAGGCACTTGGCTGCCAAGACTAATGCTCTGAGTTTGATCCTCGGGACCCATATGAGGGAAGGAGAGAACTGATGACCTCCATATGTGTACTATGGTACATGCCCCCCTACACACTCACACTCACACAGACACACATGGGCACACACACTCACACACATCACTAAATACAGTCATGTTTTAAGGCTGTTGTGGTGAAGATCTGAAGGGCTGGCATTGTATTTTCCCATCAAAGCCTGAGTTTTCTGAGCCACAGTTGAACTCTGTAGTGTTCTGCTCCCTGGTCCTCTCCTGGTCAAATAAATCGTGGTTGTTTTCTCACCATTTTGGGCTGAAGAAGCATTTTGGCATTCAGAAGACAAAGCCAGGTGGGCACAAAATGATTTTATAACAAATCCATGCAGCTCTTTGCCTAAGGAAAGACAGAACAGCCAGTCAGAAAAGTTTGGAACCACTGATTCCTGAATCCTTTGTCTGTCAGTAGCCAGCCACAAGCTTGGTCCGCAGTCTTAGAGAAAGCCCCTCTATTTTTTCTACCTTAGTCTTGTCCTTTGTTATGTCAGACTAGATAATCTCCATCCAAATCCTGCCAGTTCTAAATCTTTAAATCTGGGTTGGTCAGTTTGTCACCGTGAAATAATAGGTCTAAGACTCTGGATGTTTGTCATGAGCCTGGTTTTCTTGCTCTTGATCTGTATGCTAAAAACCAACCCAAATTCAGACTTGTAAATTATTTTAGCTTAGTCTATGTATCAGGTGCACCATCTCTGATATCCACATGGGGATCCAATCCTCAGATTCTTCTGGGAACCCACACTGGTGTGTACCCGCCTTCCACCACACCAGTGTGTGCCAGCCTTCCAGGTGCAAAGCAGGATCTATGGTTTCATCCTCCCAATGCTAGACCCTCTCTCTGGAAGCTGACAACTGGTCCAAAGTTCATCGGATATGCCTAAAATATATCCAATCCTAAGCAAAATCATCTTCCTTTAGTTTCCTCTAGCTGAGAAAGAAAAATAAGAATTGGAAGCTTATACTTTTTACACATATAAAATTTTGCATAATTTGTTAAAATTATAAACACCAACAGTTCACACCATTTTTCTTGTTAGGGTACTACTGTTATGATAAACACCATGCCCAAAAGCAAGTTGGCTTACACTTCCACATCCTAGTCCTTCATTGAAGGAAGCCAGGACAGGAACTCAAACAGGCAGGAACCTGGAGGCAGGAGCTGATGCAGAGGCCATGAAGCTTACTGGCTTGTTCCCCTTGGCTTGTTCAGCCTGCTTCCTTATAGAACCCAGGACCACCAGTCCAAGGATGGCTCCACCCACAATGGGCTGGGCCCTCCCCATCAATCACTAAGAAAATGCTGTACATGCTTGCCTCCAACCTAATCATATGGAGGCATTTTCTCAACTGAGGCTCCCTCCTCACTGATGATGTTAGCTTGTGTCAAGTAGTCACAAAACTGGACAGCAGACCATGTCTCCAAGTCTCTATTTTATTTTAATGCTTATGTTAACATGTATCTTCACATTTTATCTATAAGATACAACTTCTTTGATTTGTAATAGGTTTTATGAATATGTACAGTCAAAGATCAAGAGGGATTTCCCAGTCTTTTTCAATAACGCTGCGAAAACAGGAGGGATTACAAGCCTGTCACTCATCCTGCTATGACATCCCTTGTCGAGTGTCCTGCATGATACGGGGACTTGCCTCTACCATCTACATAAAGCAAAGGGAAATAACTGGACTGAAGTATCGGAACAAACTCTTGGCACGCTTAGAAATACCTTGCATGTTGTCTCAACCTTACCCATGATTGTTTAGAACAAGTATCCCACTGTGGCTGGACACTTGATCTGCAGAATTCCTTAAAAGAAAGGAGTCAGGCAGTGTGAATGTATCATATGTTCCACAAAGATACAAAACGTTCTGGACATGGCCTAGCTCTCAAGGAGTTCTCAGGCTAGCTGGGTCACTTAAGTACTTCTAAAAATACGATGGGATAATGTTCCTGGCCCTGTTTTCATTAGACACCAGACCAATTAATAGACAAAGAAATAGCCATCATCAAAGTTTGCTTTGAGAAAATTAAGCAGTCTTTATTGTGTGATCCTTATGCATGGAGTCTTCCATCCGATCTCTGTCCCTAAATTCAAAGCTAAACTGCACACCAAGATTTTGGGTTAACGTTATGTATAATAGAACATTTTCTAAACCAAACATTTTGAGCCTTCGCATTTGTTTTTTTTTTTCCTGTAGTTGTAAATTTACAATGTGTTCCTGCTAACACTGTGTTCTCAAGTTTCCCTGTGCTCCTGCCCGACCTCAGCCCCTCCCCCAGTCCCAGCATGCTGACCTTACTAAGTGCAAGAATATCTCTTGGAAGCCATTTACATCCAATAGCACTTTCTAGAATTCCATGTATCACTTGTTAAACATGCTTTTACATTCTACTATGCCAAAGGCTCGTCGCTACAGCAATAGTCCTGTCTCTACAGAAATGACTGCCAAAATAGATTTGGACAGGAACCCAGGGGCACCAAATGGGAGAGCAATGGAGAGTCCTGCTGAGGCCAAAGCAGAGGCTCCTGAAAAAGGAATCTCCCCCCAGAAACAAGAATCAAAGCGCTACTCAAGCTAGAGTTCTCAGCATATCCAGACAGTTCCCACTGGGGTCCAGAACACGGGCCTGCCCACTCCCGCGCATGCCTAGAGGGTGTTTGTCATGCAGAGGCAGCCTGATGTATTCCTTGAATAGTATCAGTAGACCTGAGCCAAGTGCTGTCTTAAGCTTTTTATGCACACCTGTGGTTTTTGTTTGTTTTTTTTTTTCGTTTAATCCTCGAAACTGCTCTTCCAGGTGGTATATAGGATCACACCTCTTCTTTACACAAGAAAACTTAAGTATAGAGAAGGTGTCCATCTTTACAAATAAGTAACTTGTCCAAGGTCACATAGCTGTGATTTTGGGAGCAGCGTTTGAATTAGACAGCCTAGCTTAGCCTTAGCTCTCTGGCCCTGACCTCTGTGCCTCTGAACCCCAGCATGTTTTCAGGGCACCCCCCACCCTGCTTTGATGTGAGGAGTAAGGGGAAGTCTTTCAATTCTTGCAGTTACTAAACCCTGTAACAGGAAATTGTTGCAAGCACACCAAGACACGAAATGCACCCTAGCCTGGCTGCACAGAACTCTAGCTCCAAGCACCCATCAGGAGTGCTGTCAAACCTCCGTGATGCAGTTCCCAACCCCAGAGGCCAAGGGACCATGGAGGAAAGGTGTTTGGAGAGGGCGGCCTTGTAACAGGGAGGATGAATGGCCAGATTCAGTGTGTTGATGGAGAATCTTTCCACCAGGGTACAGAGTGATTATCCAGCCCATGCTGCTAGCGAAAGGCAAACCCTTTAGATCTAACAGCCTTAGTTAGCTTTGCTTTGGACGCTGGAGTCCAGGTTACTCTAGGGTTGCTTGGGGTATGAGTGGATACAGACAATCCACAGACACTGGGGGAGATCAGTAGAGCGATGCGTGACTATTTCCCATCATGCCATTTCCATTGACCTTTGTGTATAATGGTGAAGCCAGGGAAAGCATGGTTGTCATGCTGAAAGTGGCCCATTTGATAACTTTATAACTTTGATGGTCATCTCTCTCCTGACATTTCAAGATGGTCTCTATTTGGTGGTACAGAACTTTAGCCTGAGTGTCTCAGTTTTGAGCCTTAGTTTAGGCTTAGTTTAAGCTATCTGGATCCAGCACAATAACTTAATTGGGGGAGAGAGGGCATAGATTTGGGGGGGGGTTGGTACTTTTTGGGGGTCCACCACCCAGCTCCCAAATAAACACAAGGAGACTTATTCTTTATTCTTACTTAGGAATGCCTGACCTTAGCTTGGTTGCTTTCTAGCCAGCTTTTCTAACTTAAATTAGCCTATATGTCTTTAACTACGATCAGAGGTCCAGAGGTCAGGGCCAGAGAGCTAAGGCTAAGCTAGGCTGTCTAATTCAAACTCTGCCTCTGGGCCTTCTACTTTTCTTTATACATCTTTCTTTCTTTCTTACTCCATGGCTGGCTGTGTGGCTGACCCCTGGTGTCCTCCTCTCCTTCTTTTCTCGCTCCCCACTCCTCCCTAGATTTTCTCCTTCTATTTATTCTCACAGCCTGCCAGCCTAGCCTATCTCTTCGCCTGCCTTGCTATTGACCATTCTGCTCTTTATTAGACCAATCAGGTGTTTTAGGCAGGCAAAGTAACACAGCTTCACAGAGTTAAACAAATTCAACATAAGGAATGCAGCACACCTGCATCATTAGACAAATGTTCCACAGCATAAACGAGAGTAGGACATCCTAAACTAACATTCCACACCAGTGAGAGGAGGGGCCCTGTCGTGTTCATAGAACAGTGTCCTAGAAAAATAACCACAGGTCAAGAAAGGGAAGGGAACTTTAGCCCTGAAGTACAAAGAAAGTTGATTGCTTCAGGACCAGCAAGATAGCTCAGTAGGTAAAGGCACTTGCCGCCACGCCCGATGACCTGAATTTAACCCTCTCAAACCCACATTCTCATTGGTTGTCCTCATACAGAGGACAAGACAGATAAATAAACAAATTTAAAATATTTTAAATACAAAAGATATGTTGCTTCAACAAGCAGAAACATGATGAAAACTATTGCTGTGCGTATGAACAGATACTGAAGTTTTTTAATCCATATTTCTTTCCTTCCTCTTCCACTCTAAAGCCATGAGGGAAAAATATACCCATTGTACTAATTAAATCCTACCTGAAGATCTGGTTCATACTGGTTTTTATTCTTTGTGGGGAAAGAGAACAGGGTATTAGAGCTACTAACAAAGCAGGGTCAGGGAAGATGATTTATCAACAATTCAAGTGAGAGTCAACAAGCCTGGTGTGAGTGTGTCTGTGTGTGTATGTGTGTATATGTGTATGTGTCTGTGTATGTGTGTGTCTGTGTGTATGTGTGTATATGTGTGTGTCTGTGTGTATGTATGTGTGTATCTATCTGTGTGTATGTGTATGTATGTGTGTATCTATCTGTGTGTATGTGTGTGTATCTGTGTGTGTCTATATGTATGTGTTATCTGTGTGTGTCTCTGTGTGTCTGTGTGTGTATGTGTGTGTCTGTGTGTGTGTGTCTGTGTCTGGGTGTATATATATGTATATATGTGCGTGTCTATGTGTATCTGTGTGTGTCTGTGTGTATATGTGTGTGTCTGTGTGTGTCTGTGTGTCTGCGTGTATGTGTCTGTGTATGTGTGAGTGTGTGAGTGTCTGTGTGTGTATGGGGGAGCGGTGCAAATGATCCCTCTGACCAAGAAAGGTGGCAGCAAACACATAGGAACCTCCCCACCTCCTGTCTGCTGAAGGAGTTAGGTAGATAGAAACGCCTTCAAATAACCTAAGATGTGAGAAATTGAAGGCATAGCAGGCTGGAATTGTCACCGGATATTTTTAGGAGAGCTTATTTTGCAAGCTAGAATTACAGAACAGAACGATGTAGTCAATTAAAAGTATTTCAGGATGAGTTTCTGGCATTGGGAGAGGATAACAGAAGCGTCATAACCAGTGACAAAGAACCAGAAGAGACTACCATTCCTGCAAAACAATGGGTGCCACTTTAAAATGACATTTCAAAATAAACTGACTTATCCCCCAATAGCCAGTTCAAGTTGTCAACAAAAGGAAGCAGCTTATAGAAGAATTCAGAACAAGGACTGAAAAGTTTTTCGAGGGAGAGCATTATTCATTATTTAGGCTCTGTATTCTTCATTAAAAGGTCTAGCGGAGGTGGGACTATAATGCCATACACTAAAGAATCCCCACACTCAGTTTTCATGGCCTGTGAGGCACCTTATCTGGCTCCTATTCCACTGGAGCCTCATAGTTTCTATACCCATGTAGGAACTCAAGAGTTATCATTGAACAGATGGAAAAACTGAGTGTGAGAAGGTCAAATATATTTATATGGACACACAGGTAAGAGTACAAATATATTTATATGGACACACAGGTAGGAGTACAAGGCCCATGCTTTCTTTCCAAACCGTCTATAGGCCACAAGTTTCAGTGAAGTGAAATGTGAGAAAAAGATATTAAAGAATTGAAATCTTGGGCAGTGGTGGCGTGTGCCTTTAATCCCAGCACTTGGGAGACAGAGGCACGTGGATCTGTGAGTTCAAGCCCAACCTGGTCTACAAGTGCTAGTTCCAGGACAGCTAGGCCTGTAACACAGAGAAACCCTGTTTTAAAAAACCAAAAAGAAAAAAAAAATTGTGGGTACTCCATTTTACATGAAAGAAATGAAATTTCAGTTCTCTTGTCTTGCTCTGTCAAACTTGTCTCTTAGGTTGCCTCGGCTCTTAGTGACCGTAGGAGTACCCACATTTTCTATTGTACTTCTTGTAGCACAGTGGGGTCCCATCATCTGCACGGCAACTTCTAGAAGACTCCATTACACATTGTCTATCTTGGTTCTCATCCAGTGATTGCATCATTTCCAAAGCCTGCCCTCTTTTGGCATATATCTTTTTCTGGACATGATCATCCTCATCCACTTACAACCGGAAGAGCCACCATGGCTACTCTCTCACGCCCCATCTGTCCTACCCTCCCCCACCCCAGGATGCTGGGCACATAACAGATGTTCCTTACAGCTGTAGAGAATCGGCCTTTCTCTAGCCTGTTCTACCTGTCCACGATAAACATTATCTAATTATGGCCCTATGAAAACTTATGTTATCTGCTGTGGGAAACATATAAATTTCATAAAACAGCCGGGTGGTGGTGGCGCACGCCTTTAATCCCAGCACTCGGGAGGCAGAGGCAGGCGGATCTCTGTGAGTTCGAGACCAGCCTGGTCTACAAGAGCTAGTTCCAGGACAGGCTCCAAAGCTACAGAGAAACCCTGACTTGAAAAAAAAAAATTTCATAAAACATGGTATTTGGTATTTCAGTTACCTGAGATTCAAATTTCTGACTTTGTTTGAATCCGGTTTTATCTCACTTTGTACTTTTACCAGGCCTCCCTTTGCTTACACACTGGCAAGGAGTAGCAGAAGCTAGCATTTATGGGATGCCTATCATGTGCTGGGCATGCTAACCTGTGCATATGTATTATTAATCTTCACAATCACTCTCCTCAGTTTCTAGCCCAGGAGACGAACGCACAGAGAAGTAAGACAACTTTCCCAAACTCACACCGCGAGGGGTCACATTAAAATCCACCAGTGACACAACTTGAAGAGTGTCAGGTGGTGTCGTTATAGAAATGGTTGTACGACGGTTTCTGCTTTCTCCCCGATGGTTGTTCGATTGTAAGCATTTTGCATGACTTTCTCATTTTAATCTCCTCAAAACATTTGTGAGGTTTATATTCTTGCATTTCTAGCTCTAGCATCTATTAACCTAATTCTTAGAACATTACTTATAGTGAGGCTGCTTACCTCAGTTTCCCCTTCTTACAATGAGAGCGAGAATGGCATTGCAAGTATTTCTCTAGTGGAAAGCATGCGAATTCACCCACAGTGTGTGGCAGGCTCTGTCACCGCAAACTATTACCACGTTTGACCTATCGCTCTGACCTTCCTTCCTCATCAAGGTCTCCATTTTAAGTTGCAGATGCTTACTCGCTAGTGACTACAGAGGCATGATAATATCTTTCTAATATTCAGGGTATGATTTAAAATAATTGCTTGGCAAAATAATGAAGAAATATGTGGAAAAGGAAAGGCTCAACCTTGTATAAAACATAATTGCACCTGGTACCGTGACCCGAACATAACTTAGGGTGGACAAGCATTTGGTAATCAGTGTATAAATAAGCGCATGCAGAAAAATGAAAGAACACAGCCAGGAAAGAAAGTGGATAGATAGATGGCTGGGAAGCAGGGTGATGGAGTTTAAACTGAGCTGCAGGAGACAAGGCACAGGATGAAAAGCATGTAGTGTTCCATAGGTCGTGTTTTAACACTTCACCGCATGCACAGTAAACCTTGTCTATTTCAAGGAAACTAATATTTCCAAAATGCATAAAGTGAAATCACTTAAAAAGCAAATAGGGCTCACGTCCAAGGTGAGAGAATCCCATGGAAAAGTGAGGAAGGAAGTTTATGGCCAGGTTTGTATTCCACCCTAGGTTTCCCACGCTTTTCAAAGAGCCACGTTCTAATTCCTTCTCTAACATTTGGAAGGAAGTATGGCAATTGTGAAAATAGATGTTCCAAGTATCTAACCTAAATATTTACATTCTGCTTTTTTAGTTAAACAATTGGCTTTGTTCTTTAACATTTAGGTCAAAATACTTAAATGTTTTAAAACATCAATAGCAGGAGGATATGGGTGTTTTTATTTCCACTCCATAGTCTAAACTTACAGGTTTTTAGCAAAACCTTCACAAGAAAAGAATTGGAGCTTTCAAGCATAATGCACACACACCCTGAAAATAGCGGGGGAAGGGAGAGTGCTGGCAACACAAAGGCAGCTCCCTTCACCTCAGTTAATCCTGGCAAGCCCTGCTAGCCCTGACATCATGACGAGACTATTCTCAACCTCAGGGGAGTGAGTCCAGCGGCTCCTGATGCAGCAGCATCCTCATTTCGGAGCATTCTTGTGCACTCACATACACCAACACACTGTCCTTAGGACACAGGAGTTAAACCCAGACACAAGGATGTCACATCTCAAAGCCATTAGCTTGGGACACCTGGCTTACAGAACGTATCTTTCCTTAAGGCAGGAGACTGTTGTTCCTGAGACGCTGTCTTCTTTTCCCTCCATAAGCTGTCACCTCGGATAGCAGAGTCGAGCTAAGCAGGAAGGACTCACTACATGGGCAAACGCCAAGAGGACTCTTTTGAGGTTGGGTCAGCATGGCCCAGGAGTAGCTCTGAGATTTAGAAGCAAAGGAAACACATGCAAAAGAACAATCAGAGTTTGTGACGCTCAACGAGCGACAGGTGCACAACTGCTAGCAAGTCAACAAAATGAAACTGAATGGGAACAACGATGGGAATGCGAGAAACGCAAGCATCTTCCAATAAACCTCTTCGCTGGCTTTGTTACACTGCTCTGGCCCTGAGCTGTGTGTCAGAACCCTGGAGCAAGCCCTTGAGGTGAGCTGTCCCCTGAGTTTCCAGAACTGCTCTTGTCCACACCAGAAGCCAGAATGAGACAGGCAGGTAGGTGTGTGTGTGTGACCAGTTGTCCTGAACTGGTCACCTTTCTGACACTGGAACTGAGCCCTTGTTAAGGAAGCCACTCAAAGGCCTTTTGCTGCATAAACTTCAAGGAAGCAGCCGGATTCTCACAGTCACCTCTATCAAACCTGACCTGGGCTTCCAGAGCTGAGTCATTCGCTCGCTGACCTTCCACTATGGGTCACACCGCTGAGATCAGGTTCCGCCTGTACCAATACTTTGTTGATGACAGCAGTTTACCCTTGAAAGCTGAATGACAGGGGCAACAGCTGACAGATAGGCTTCCAAACCAATTATAAGAGAGACCAACAAAACTGATGCCCTACAAAAAGGGTCATGAAGGCCATGAGGCCAAGCGGGTATTCCAGTGGGCCCCTTTGTCTAAAGATGTCCCTGGGGTTGCCCAGGGTGGGGTGATGGATCAGTTTCAACAGCAGCAAGGCACAAGTTCGCGTTGTCACAGAAGGAATGTAGGTCTGAACACTGAGGGTTGCCTGCACATATCCAACCTGGTGAAGGAGAACAGACCACGTAGATCTCTAAGGTAGACACAGAGCAATAGCCACCACGATCCTTTCTAATCCTCCAGTTCTCCGTGGGAAAGCTGGCTTTGTCTGCCTTTGAGAGAGGATGGACACAGCTTCTGCTACATCAGAAGGCCCTTCTGCTACATCCACACATCCCTGCCCTCCACAACCCCCACGGTTGGACCATTCTGTGAACTCATTCTATATTCCTTCCAGTGTCTCCCAGTACAGCTTTTCCTCCCATTCCTCAAGGACATCGCCCTGTTCCTGTACTCTCTGTTCAATGGGCAAGAGGGGAGCTCTGACCCATTGATAACTGTTCAGTCGAGCTCTTGTCATAGCCTCGCAAGCCTAAGAAGAAAGGAAGATAGTAAACAACGTAAGGACCACAGGACCTGGGCTCCGGTTCACCACTGCTGTGTGTGTGGTCTGCAGATGGAGTCTCCAGGGCTTTCTCCCCATCAGCCTGCTCGTGTCTCCAGCTTGACGTGCTCTAGATAATGAGTGCAGTGCTTGGCACACAGTCTGTTTCCTTCTGTACCTGGAGCGTCGATAATCAGTATTTCCATTAGTCACACATATTCAAGATTTCACGTCATTTCTCAAAGACACTTTTGTTTCTAGACTGTGTACCAGAAGGTCGTTATAGCCCCAGAAGAAAACAGGAGTTGGTCAAGGTCGCCAGGTCTCAATCTCTATTTGTTTAAAGTTAGCTCTTCTTAAGTGCCCACAAGATGTTAGTTCTCTCTCTCTCTCTCTCTCTCTCTCTCTCTCTCTCTCTCTCTCTCTCCCTCTCTCTCTCCTCTCTAAAATATAGTCTCTCACTTTACAGGAAAGAACAATTCTTCAATTTCAGTGAAATAAATTGTAGGGTAGTCTTGGGGTGATTAGTTTGTGCTTGAATAATCTAATCTTATAGGCACCGTTCTTTGATTTTGGCATGATGTTGAAACCTCTGTGGGAGCCATAGCTTTCCCCTGGGTGAGGAAAGCGTTAGCTGGGTTCCCATCAGATGACGTTCAGTCTTTTCATTATGTCGTGACTGAAGTTTTGTCTTCTATAAAACCTTTGGATCTTGACACACAGAAAAAAAAAGTCCTTTACAAAGCAGAGAAAGAGCACAGGAAAAAGGGGAGAGTTTGTGCAAACCACCAAGATAGGTTTGTGTGATAAAAAGGCAGAACAGAGTCCTGCTAGATTACTCAGACATTCCGGGGGATCTAGTGGCTTTCTCTTCACCTCACAAGAATCCAGCTGTAGAGAAATTATACTGCTCCTTACCCCCTTCAGCCCCCTTCAGTAACAGCCTAAGACCAAGTGGTTAGAAAGGGGGAAGAGCAAGAACACAGCCCCTCCCCTCCTCCTCCCTGGAGCCCTTTTCCATATACTGCTCTGCACTTCACGGAGCAACTGGGATGTACTCTTCAGTCATTCATCAAAAATGCGCTGAGAACCTACCTCACTTAGCCCTGGGGGACAAGCAGAGTCTCACTGCCAAAGAATGTAAAGATCCCCCTCCCTCCTACAAAGAAGAAAAAGATTAAAAAGTCAGTATGAGCAGGTAACTAGGTGAATGCATGCCTTAGCAAAGGTGTTCAGACTGAACAGATCCGTGTGCACATCCTGGCTCGACCCCTCACCAGCTGTGTGACCCTGGGTAAACCACGAAAACCCCTCAGAGTGGAGGGAGTCTGTAGCGATTAAATGAGATAGCAGTTTCTTTGTTCTTTGTTGGTTGTTGCTGTTTGCTTGTGTGTATTTTTTAATTGCAAGCATGTCTGAACATGATAAGGAGCTCAACGAGGCTCGGTAGCAGTCACCACCAGCAGAAATGAGCCCTTACCTCCACCTGCAGCTGAACCAAGGCTGACAGCGAAATGCTGAGAGTCCCTTTGCCTCCCCTTCCAACATACAGCAGAACACCCGTCCTCTTGCCCTCTATTCCAACTAAGTGATAGAATTACTGATGGGCTGCAAGGGGCCTTGGAGCGCCTTATTTAGTCAGCTCCACTCACAAGAGGACCTCTTGACTCCCTCTTTCCACCCTGACCCCCCTCTTTCCTTCTCCCACTCCCTCTCCCACCCTCTCTCTGTTCTCTTCCTTCCCCTCTCTCTCATTTCTCAGGCTGACTTTTAGTAAACCACCACTTTTGAATTCCTTAAAACCAATGAGTCATGCACCAGTCCGAACTTGTGCACATTCCTGTCCCATAGAGAACCCTTGCCTAATAAGTTTTTAGTTAATAATAAGACATCAGGCCAAGAGTAGAACTCAACATAAACGCACACACACGGGAAGGTGTGCATAGAGAGCTTCCCCCCCCCCCAAATACCCTTTACCCATGGTCTCACACACAACAGTGTGACATGTAATAAGTACCCGCTCCCTCTCCAGAGCCCTTCTGGAGGAAACAGGACACACACTGGTAAACACTAAGTGACAGACATGGAAACTTAGAGGCAAGTGGGCCTTAAGTCAGGTCCATCAGTGTTGGGGACAGAGGACACCCACAGGCCGTGACTCTGGACAGAGAGCAAAGCCTGCAAGACTCCATGAGAAGGGGCTTGAAGGGCAGTGGGGTGGCAAACAATGACTTGATTTCAGAGAGGACAGTGGCAGCAAGTAGAGATGCCAAAGATAACAGAGAATGTGATGCCCTGGGACCAGAACTCCCTGCTCCCCCTACCCCACCGCGGGCGAAGGGGCCAGGAGTTGAGCAAATCCGATTGGGAGATGTGCTTCGTGCTACGAGTTCACCCACCTTACTAGCGGTTATCTCAAGTGGGATTGGGAATGCCCCAAGCTCAAAACAGACCATGTCAAAGGCTGGCAGTGACTGTCGCCCTCACATAGGCCACACAGGCATCTAGCAGAAATGGGGGCCTTTCTTCACCGTCAAGTACAAGAGCATCTAGAGAATACAGAACTACCTGGATTTTTCATTTTAAATTAACTTTTTCTAAATATTTTCATGGTCATGTCTTGCCAAGTAATATTGTTGTTAGTTCTTAGAGACCAGAGTGTATATATTTTTGCTTTTTGTATGATGATGTCTAACACAACTACTCATGTTGACAGTAGGTATGTTCATAAATACTTGCTGACTAACTGCCATGGTTCTGACTCAGTAAGGCTCGCACACAGACCGCTTTCCAGAACCCTTGACTCACTCCTCTACAAAGTCCTGCAGGCCCTTGGGTGGCAATTTCTACAGGAAATCAATGACCTCATCCCAAAAGCTTGTTCAATATGATGGGCACTATGCTGGGACCTTAGGGGTCATTACCACCCTGTGCTAAAACAGAGGTCAACAGCATTGAGAAATCATTGCCCTGGGGGAAGAAGTCCTCAAGCCACACAGTAAGTCCTGAGAGGAGAAGCAGCCTGGCTCTACCTGATGCCACAGAAACTGGGCAGTCCTGCTTGATCAGCCAGAAAAGGGCTGAGGACAAGGTAGAGAGAGCTTACCTAGCATATACACTGCTATGGGTTCAGGGCTAACACATACACACACACACACACACACACACACACACACACACACACATCTTGCTTAAGAACCAGACAGAGGTGGGAGGGGATGAGAGAGGAGGAAGAGAGAGAACAGATTTCTACACATAACCCTCAATAGACACCTCACAAGGTCAGAACCAGATTATTTAGCCAACCTAAACCGCTAAAGCCCTTCTCTCCATTCCCCAAGAATCAGGGCTAAATGAAGGTCAGATGTCTTCAGATTCCCAAACACCATCCCTGTAACCCTACCCCTGTGCACCAAGGGATTTAAACAATTGAATCCTTAGGTCATCGGTAGCTGGACTCATCCCACAGGGTGTAATCTACTGTGTCCGGGGACACCTGCCACTCAGAAAGAAGGACATGGCACAGGAGCCTCCCGGATCACTCTTCAGCCCTGGCTCACCTCCATGAGAACCGCTGTGGCTAAGGAGCAACCGGCCAACTTCAACACCGGCCCTGCTCCCACAGCGTACTGGCTCCGTGTTCCTCAGGATGGGACCTGGCTGGGCCACAGGAATAACATCAGCCCCACAGCAGCACCAGGAAGGCAATGTGTCCACAGTGTTGTTTCTGGAAGGGTGGGCAAGTCTGCGCCCGGGAACCTGAGGCCACACGAAACTGAAAGAGGCCCTTGTTGAAATGGAACTGTTGCTTCACGTTCCCACACCAGTAGCATGAAGCCCACTGCTTGCACCACACCCCCATCGCATCTGAACCTGAAATCCTTCAACCACTGAGAAACCTTGGAGGTGTAGTGGCCCGGTCATTTGTGGACAAGGGATGAAGAAAACAAGACCGGCGATGTGAAGGGGTAGTGGGCTATGCGGCCATGCAGAAGTGGGACCGTGTGAGTTAGACAGGGATGAGAGGCTGTTCAGGGGCTGCTATAAATTAGTTCAGACAAAACCAAACAATGCTGACTAGAACATAAAATCACAGCTAGATGATTCCAGCACTTGGGAGGTAGATGCAAGGAGATCGCAGTCAGAGGCTGGCTTGGGCTACGTAGTGAGTTCAAGGCTAGCCTTGATTAAGGTCTCAAAACTCAGCCTCAGTAAGATAAACTCTAAGAGGAAGACAATCTTCACTTTGCCTTTCTTAAACAAGATACGGTTTGGAATTCCAGTCAGCCAACCTAGAAAAGGCTTATCAGACCTTCTGAGTGCTGGAATTAAAGGCATGTACTCCCATGTCCAGTGCCTAGAACAATTCTTAATGTTTTCTTTTTTTTTGCTCTGTTTTTTGATATATGACTAGAGCTTTGATCATTTTTATTTGTTTGTTTGTTTGTTTTTATGTGCACCAGCATAAGGATGTCAGATCCGTTGATCTGGATTTACAGACAGTTGTGAGCTTTCATGTGGGTGCTGAGAATTAAACCCAGGTCCTTTGGAAGAGCAATCAGTGCTGAGCCATCTCTCCAGACCCCTAGTAACTTTTTTTTTAACCACTGTATTTTTAGATAAATCATCCACAATCATTACAGCCTGAGCCGCCAACAACCCTGAGCCTAGAGCAGAGGTCTCCAAAGGAATGGCTTCTTAAATAAAATAGCTTCTTAAACTGTGGGCTGTAACTCCACTTGAGGTCACATAAGGGAGTGCAGAGGTCACAACCGTAAAATGTTTCTAAGGGCCCAGCAGTGAGAATGAATTCACAACCAAGCACATAATGAGCCTCAGGTATTTCTAGCAGCAGGAACCCACGATGCTGCAGACAAATTCGCTCAGCTTTGGATCTGAAAACACAACACGTACACTTTGCGTTGTGCCACCATTCCACCACGCAAGGCCAGTCAACACTGCCCGAAACCCCTCAGCTCAGAATCGAGATGATTATACGCTTTGAACTGCAGACTTTTACTGCACATACAGAATGTTCTGATCCCAGCAGAGACATAACGGTTTATGGAAAACAACAACTGATGGCTAATTTTGTTATCTGAAATTTTCATACATGTATATTTTACTCACTCACACACCTCTTGTCTCTCTCCCATCCCTATCAACACTTCCCGTCTCTACCGATCTCTTTCCCAGATTCACGACTTTGCGTTTTGTTAGGTGGCGATTTTAGTTTAGCCAGGGCCATCTATGTGCACAGATTAGAACTATTGGAACCTATAGGGTCATTAGTGGGTTCACGGCTGAAGGCACCAATTTCTCTTCTCCCTGTGTCTATCGATTGTAAATGGTTCGGCAACGACAGGTAAGGCCTCCTGCGTCCCTCTTCGGTCCACTTCTGACTCCTGATAAGCCGTTCCTCTGCAGACCCAGTGCAGGCAACCCCAGCTGCTCTCAGCTGGAGATTGCAATGGTTATGCTTGCCCATGTAGCTGCACTGGCTGGACAGTGACCCCAGACGTGTCAGTGAAGAGGGAATCTCAATTGAGAAACCGCATCTATCAGAATGTCATGCGGGTAAGTTTGTGGGGTATTTTCTTCATTCAATTGATGTGGGAGGATCCATATCACTGTGGGCAGTGCCACTCCTGGGCATGTTGTCCTGGACTGTATAAGAAAGCAGACGACTGAGCAAGCATGAAAAGCAAGCGCTGTACCTCCATAGCCTCTGCTTTGGCCCCTGCTTCTGCCTGTCCCTGCAAAGTGAAATAGCCCTCTCCACCCCAAGGTGCTTTCAATCATTGTTTTATCAGGGCAGTAGAAATCAAACTAAGACAACAGCCTTCCTCCTTGTTTTCCAGCTGTTACATCGTTTCTACTTTCTCCTCTCCAGTGTTCCCTGAGCCTTGCAGAGGATGACATAAATGCTCAGCCATCATGCATTGTCAGCACCTGTGTAGCCAGGAATCTCCACATTCGCCACCATGCACTGGAAAGACAAGTTTCTCTGAGTCAGAGTGAGAGGAGTGTTTATTTGAGACTATCTAGAAGGCAGCTGGATGCTGTGTTAATTTAGCTAAGTAGCAGTATTCAGTTCTACCCTTGGGCTTACGACCTTCCCACCATGTTTTTCTTTTGAAAACAAGGTTCAAGTACCAGGAATATACTTCCTCCTGTAGACTGGGCCTGACTCCAAACAGAGAGCAGTTGGCCACTCCATTACCACAGCGCCACTACTGCACATCTTACTGGTCAAGTTGGTATCGTAGATCATAGAATTCATAGCTGGATATGACCACTGATGCTTCCCCGCACCCAGCAGCCTGGAACTATGAGAGCTACCAGGAAATAGGAAGCCACCTTCTCAGTTCTAACTTGGGGAAACAAAGAATTTTAATATTTTCTTATCCTAATTCCTCAGCATGTGAGTATCAAGTTAGTATTCCTTTGGGTTGTATTATATTAGAATGTTTGATTTCAAAACTTGCTGTTTGAGTTGCTGACTTAAGCTTCAGTTTACAAAAACATTAAATGAATTTTGGCTTGGAATTATGGTAAACTTCCAACGGCCTCAAACACATGTCTCCATTTTGGACTATGTATTTATGCAAAGTGGCATTTTCTGCATTTGGCAATTAAATCAAAATATCAATCAACTCTAAGAATGTTGAAGATGTTCTACATCCTGCAGTATCAAACATTCACCCACGATTTGATTCCTTATGTAAGAATAAATACTTCCATCTTATTAGCCTGCAAATTTATTTTAATCTTTAGTACACTATAAAATTATATACATACATCCAAAATAAATATTTTCAAATAAATTTCTTTATAATTTCTGCATGATTAAATGCTTGATTGACATATTATCTTATATACCTATATACCTGAGGTCATATAAAAATATCTCATGCAAAGAAGTATAAGCAGAGACTGCTCATTCATTTCCCAGCTGCCCAGACCTGAATAATTGCACTGAAACTATATTAATTATAACACTGCTTGTACAATGACTCAAGCATATTTCTAGATAGCTCTTACATCTTGAATTAACCCATTTCTATTCATCTCTGTATCGCCAAAAGGCTGTGACCTACCAGCAAAGGTTCTGGCGTCTTTCTCCTTCAGCAGCTACATGGCATCTCTTTGATTCTGCCTACTTCCTCTCTATCTCTTCCAGCCTGTCTGTGCTCTGCTAAGTCATTGGCTGGAACAGCTTTATTCATCAACCAATAAAAGCAACACACATACAGAAGGACCTCCCACATCAAAGAAGGTGCAAATGGAGAGACATTTAACAAGCTCTGAATGCCCCACAATGGGTCATCAGTTAGGTTTCCACATATCCTAATCTTTAATAAAACTAAAAATCAAGTAAGGAGAAGGAAACATAAGTGCAGTCATATGGACTACATACAGACATGACTATATGGAACGGCACCTGCCCTGTCTGTCCGGAACCCACACATCCAACCTTCCTTGAAGATAGAATGGGGGTTCCAACAGTAGGCATGTAGCGGCAGGCCCACTTACACTTCCCTCTCGGTAGAGCAGAGTGAATTTCAGTCTACCTACTAGGCAGCGGTTCTCAACCTGTGGGTTGTGACCCCTTGGTTGGTGAAAGATTCTCTCATATGGGCTGCAAATCAGGTATTCTGTATACCAAATATTTACACTATGCTTCCTAACAGTAGCAAGATTACAGTTATGAAGTAGCGAAGAAATAATCTTATGGTTGGGGGTCACCACAACATGAGGTACCGTATTAAAGGGTCGAAGCATTATGAAGGCTGAGAACCGCTAAGCAAAAGGACTCCGTAAGTGGCTCATTTCATATAATTCAGAAAGTAGATTGTTCTAATGTAGATGAAAAAGCTTATACCTCATACTAGTGAACCAGTTATGTGAGGTCAAAAGAACTGTCAAACTGAGAGGTGACTGTCACCTTCTCTCTTAGGGATACGGTGAATATCTTCATACAAACAACTAGGCTTACTATGTCTCTTTAAGGTAAAGATGTGAATTCTAATTGTGAACTGGAAAGCAGCTACCCCTCTGAATAAATCTCTAGTTTTGAAAATGGGTATGGCTGAGAGCTTCTGCAACAGTCTCACCGGATCTCACCAGTCTCCTTGGTTACCATGCATTTTGGATAATCCATCACCTTAAGTGTGAGCCACAGGCAGTGACTCTAACAAAGAGAACACGGATTAAGTACCCGATCATGACACCCATCCTTTTCGCCCTCTCTTTCTTTATAGAGAAGCTGAGTAGACAATAAGTCCATGAAAACCTGAAGCCTGACAGCAGGCATGAGAGCGACCTTGGAAGCAGGTCCTCCCCTAGTCTGACTGGAGGCCTGGCATCACCCCAACTGCAACTTAAGAGAGACGCTGAGGGAAAAGAGCTCAGCTGAGTCTCTCCTGGAATACTGACCCTCAGAAACTACAGGCAATAAGCATTTTCTGTTTTGAGACACTGGGACAGAAGTGATTTCTTACTCTGCAAGAGCTAGCTCATGCTGTAGAGAAATCTTTTCCTGTCATTGGGTAGGCACTGGGAAATAATGAGAAAATGTTTCTTTTTCAGTTTTTAAATTTTCTATCTGTACACTTTAAAAAATTAGAAACAGAATTTCCTAATCTATTTAAGTATTTCAAATGAAGGCTATTCAAAGACTTGATGCAAAGCTAAAAATATAAAATAAACAGTCTCTAAAAGAGTTTGCAAGAGAGACTAAAAGGTGGGAAGTTACTAATTAAATTAATAAAAGTCTAAAAAGAGTGCTTCAGAGTTAAAAAGAAAAATAGTCCCAGTAGATACATCCACAAAATCACACCTGTATCTCAGGGAACACTGTGGAGGAAGGGGTGGAAGATTGTGAAAGCCAGTGGACCAGTGCATTTGCTCCGAGGCTGTGTCTCCTGGGAGGGTCAGAAGCTCCACCCATAAAGTCTCACCAACATGGCTGTCTAAACATGAGCTGAAAACAGACAACAGTAGACATGCCAAAGTGGATGGGGGAAAGCCCACGAGACCTCAATCCTACACAAAGAGCTACAGACAACTAAGGAATCCTGAGAGTGAGGGAAATAGCCTTCCCCCAGGGAAGAACACACCAGCTGACTATCCAATACCAAATGGTCAGCCCTGAAAACACACATATGATTAACATCATGAAGACTGAGCAGGTTGCATTTAGAAATGCATATACATACATACACATAGGTATGTAACAACTGTAATGAAAAAAGAGGCCATGAACTGGAAAAGAGAGCAAGGAGGGTCTGGAGGGAGGAGAGGGAAGGGGACCAATGTAATTACAGTATATTTTTAAAAAGAAAAGAAAAAAATTCTAAAATGAAAAAGAAAAATAGTGTCTTGTATTTAGTTAGTCCTACCAAGAAACAGCCGTTCAACAGGAACTGTATTTGCTGGTGTGGCAAGCTATTTTGATTAAAACCAGAAATCAGAATAAACTGAACTTAGAATCAGTCCTTGAACATATCCTATCACAGAGCATTAAATGAAGGCTTTCAGAGCTGTGAAAACAGGGCGTGGGAAATAGTTTGATCTGTAAAGCGCCTGCCTTGCCCTATGAGGACCTGTGTTTGACCCCCCCAAACCCACGTAAGAAAAGTGGGGTGTAGTGGCTGCTTGCAGTCTAACCCTGGAGAGACAGAGACAGGCTCTCTGGTCAGCAGATATAACCTACTTAGGGAGCTCCAGACCAAAGAGAGACCCTGTCTCAAGACAAAAGTTGGATGACAAGTGAGGAATAATGCCTGAAGTTGCCCCCTGGCTTCTCTACACACATGCATGTGCTTCCACACATATGTGCCCTCGTACACACATGCATAAACACAATACACAACAAGAAAATGTATGTTTTCAAACACATTGCTTATTTTGTTTTGAATTTTAATAATTTATGGGCAAAAAAATAAATGTGTATCTTGAAATATTATATTTCATCAGGGATATAACAAACTAATCTGAAAAAACATGTAGCTCATTGGATTTTGTCAACTTGACCCAAATCTAGATGTATCTGAGAAGAAGGAATTTAACTGAGAAAATGTCTCCGTAAGACTGGTATGTAGGCAAGTCTATGGGGTATTGTCTTCATTAGTGATTGCTGCAGGAGAACCCAGCCCACTGTGGGTGTTCCCACTCCTACGCAGGAGGCCCTGGGTTGTATAAGAAGGTAAGCAAGTCAATAAAGAACACTCCTCCATGGTCTCTGCTTCAGTTCCTGTTTCCAGGTTCCCGTCTTGAGTTCCTGCCTTGACTCCCTTCCATGATGGACTGTGACATGGAGGTAGGTGTACACCACATAGTCCTTCCTGGCCAAGTTGCTTTTGATTGTACTGTTTTATTATAAATGATTAAATAACTATGTATTTAAAGAGGACATGCTCAAGTTACTTCTCCTGTTGGGTATATGTAAACTGGAAAAGTTCAGGCATCTCTGGCCATGACAGGGAATCCCAGTACCTTCCCTTGGTTGGGACAGCCCTTCCTCCTAAGTCCTACACTTTTAGCTACCTGAAATTCTCAGGTCTCCTTGAGCAACCTTAGCAGTTTCCCATAAATCCTTTCCCACCCTGACTCCACACCCTCTATTCAGTGAAGAATTCCTGTTTATTTTCTAACACTCAGTGTCCTTGTCAATCAGTCAAAACACTTTCCTCTCCTCTTCTGGATAATCTCAAGTACCCTTGGAAATATTCCACAGCAGCACTTGTTTCTTTTCCAGCCTTTACCAGTCTTGGGGTTTTCTGTTAGAAAAGAATGGGGGGAAGGTGGGTGGGAGAGAGGGAGTGGAGGAAGGAAAGAAGGGAGAGAGAAGGAAGGAAGGAAAGAAAGGAAAAGAAAGAAATTAATTTAGCATTCAGTCCACCAACTATTCTGTTAAATAGATGTAACAATAGACGAATTAAGTTTTTTCTCTATAGCTAAAAGTCCATATTGCAAGCTGAGAAGGGAATTCCCCATCATCTCTCCTGGCCAGCTAGTCTTATACCTCACAACCAATATTTAGCCTAATAATTTATTTTAAAAAAAATTTAATGGTGCTAGAGAGATGGCTCCATGGTTATAAGCACTCGCTTTTGCAGAGGACCTGGGTTCAGTTCCCAGTACCAATGTGGTGGTTTACAACTATCCATACCTCCCATTGCAGGGGCTCTGATGCCTTCTTCTGATACCAGTACACATTTGGCACACACACATTCATATGTAAGACAAATCTTAAAAATATATTTTTAAAATATGTATTTAATGGACTTAAGTACCAGATCCCACATTTCTGAGATTTCTTACATATTTTACAAACAGCATTATCCAATACTGAGGAGCCAGATTCTCTGGGAGTCAATTCACATCTGCCACCTATTGGATCCATAGTCAGTTCAGTTTCTTTATTTGGTAAAATACAGGAAACAATAAAGAATTATATTACAGAAGTGCAGGGTTGAATTTCAATATATGTTGATGGTTACCATGTTGTCCATGTACAGAAACAGTTAAGTAAAGAAGTGCCAAATGAAATCTAAGTCTAGATTAGCTCTGTACCTCTAGTGAATACAAGGGTAGGATTTACTGAGTTGAGGAATGGAAGAACCACATTAATGAACACATAGGGTTCTATCTACTTTTATCAACTGTTTAGTATGTGCTCAGTCAATTATTTTGGATTATGGAATTCACCACATATTACCCCATAATTCCCCAAACTCTCCACATCTTCCTGCCCTGCACAGATCTGAATTCCCGTTGTGGCCCAGACCATTCTCTCCAAAGCCCTCTCCAGCTGCCTATTTTTGGGAACAGGATGTGAGGAAACAGTTAACGTGGCTGATGCTGAAGGAAAGAAAAAGACATGAGAGGAAGTGACAGTTCAGTAGGGACCAAAATTCTATCAGTAATGCAATGGGAAATGATTCATCAATACAGCGTCTATGCATAGCACAAAATGTTCTAGGACTTCAGAAAGTAAGAAAGGTTTCTTTGAAAATAAACGAATAACAACCTTGGCAGGTTCTAAGTAGAATAAAAACATTTTTTAAAAGTAAAGAATCTATTGCCCAAACTCTTTCTATTGCAGGCAACTAGCACACTGTTAGCTAGCTAAGAAAGGGACCGCAGGGGCCAGTGAGATGGATGACTTAGTTGGTAGGAGTGCTTGTTGCCCAAGCATGATGATGAGTTCAAATCTCCATCACTCACAAAGAAAGTTGGGCATGGCGGCACAGTTCTGTAACCCCAGCACTGTGAGAGACAGACAGGAGGACTGGAACATGCTGGCTGTTGGTCTAGCTCCAGGTTCAGTGACAGACCCTGTCTCAGTGGTATAGAGTGGGACACCCTCCATCCTCCTCTGACCTTACACACACACACACACACACACACACACACACACACACACACACGAGAGGGGTTTTACAGGCTCAACTTAGACATCTGTCTCAGGAACTTCACAGCTGTCTTGAGGTCACTTCCCCTTTCCCTATCCATGCACGCACTTCTCTGACTCGGTCTATCTCCTGAGTTTTGCCTGCTTCCTACTACAGGCAAGTTCTTTCCACAGAGGACAAATGACCAAAGTCACCAATAAGTCCAGATAAACAGCATATTAGCCCACTGATCAAACCGGAGCAATTTATTTTCCTTAAGGATGCTGGCCAGACTAGAACAACCTCACTCCCATCTGCTCTTCCCTGTTACATGTACCAGGGAGAAGATGCTCAGAGCTCTGGTCCCCGATACATGCCTCTTCCTGTCTTCTCACCACGTCCTGCATTGGGAACAGCTTCTGTACATTTCCTGGCACTGAGCACGTTGACTTTTTGTCATAAGCATCTTGCCTGCTCCTAGAGCTTATGAGCATTTCCAATGCCAACCTTCTAATGAAGTCATTATTCAATAACCTGGGTGTCCTTCATAATTATGTCATTTCCAGATGTTGCTACCTATTGAAATACAATTATTCTCTTCTTTCTATATTACTCTTTAGCAAGCATTTCCTTAAGACAGTTCTCAGAAGTTGACAGAGTGAACTGGCAAGAATATGTTGAAATCAGCCACAGCATCACTGCGTCTTCCTGGGCGTCAGGTTTCACAGTCTCCACCATGTCACCCGTGCACAGTGCCTTTGCCAGTCCTCCGCTGCAGCCTGACCTCTCCACCTGGGAAGGCACACCTGGCACTGCCAGGCAGAGCTCCTAGCATGCAACTGGTGCTGACTCAAATCAGATCACATTTCTAGAGACTGTCTCAAAATTCCAGCTTTAGAAGTTTAGTGAATCGTGGGGAAGCTGAGGCAGGAGGACTACATGAGAAATAAGTCACTGTCTCAACCCTCCTCCACCCAACACACACATATGAGCACCCACAGACATGCACATACACACACACACGCACGCACATGCACACATGAGCATGCACACACACATACACACACACACACATCCTACTGCCTTAAGTATTCAATATATAGAATTAAGGGGAGCAACAAACACATCTTCACAGTCATTTCTACAAGAACAGCTAACACTTCTATAAATGCTGCTCCACTGAACTCCTCTCATTTCTGTCTTGGCAAAAAGGCCTAAATAAATCTGAGGACTTTCCTCACAAAGAAGTAATCATGAGGTTAGTGTTGGTCCCTTTTGAAAAGTACTGTATTTTCAAAAGTGAGCCACGCCCAGAATTGCTTCCTTAATATGGGAGCCACAGAGAGTTTGTTCATTGTAGCTGTCTAGACCCCATTCACAACCCTTCCACCTAGACTTCCCCACAAGGGAGCCAAGTATTTAAGTCTCCACAGGTGATTCTCATACAAAGCCAGGATGTGGAAACCAAACAAACCCAACAGTAATGAGGTATTAATGCCAGCTATTCTGAGCCCCTGCCTGAAATTGAAAACAAACTTCATTGAGGGCCTGCTCTTCCTTTCCCCTCTGTCATACTTCCTACCGTCCCCTCCATGTCATCTCTGAGTTCCAGGTCACCTTCTCTGGAACTGCCAGCACGCTCAGGAAAGGGTGCAGATTTTCGGCCTCCTCAAAAATCACCACTATTTCGGCATTTCATTCCCCTCCCAAACCACATACTTATTGAGGACAAGTTTGAACATGGCCCCAGAGTTGGAAGGCACAGAGCCTGGTGCCTCTAAGCCATTACAAGGGCGTTGTGCTACGGAAAGCAGGAGGCAGAAGCTGGCAAAGCTCCACCCAGCGAGCTGGGGCTACATTATTGCATGTCCATACACCACACCCCGTCTAGGGTAGGACTCAGTACCCCGACTGGCAAGCAAAAATATACATTTCTTGTTAAGTGTCGTGTGTTCAACCAGGGCAGCATAGTCAGGAGATTTCAAGAGGGGTGTGTTCGCAGTTTCCTCTGCTGCCTAGCTTCCTCGAACAAACTTAAGCACACTGCCAATATGACATGTGTCATACTGCATCCCCAATATGACAGTTACCTAGAGATAAGTTCTCTGTTGGAAGTGATCATGCTGATGAGGCCTGACCCAGACGAGGGCCCTTTCTCTCTCCACGTTGCTCATGATTATAAAATCTTTGTGTTTCAAATGAGATTATGCCATTTAGGTTGGGCACATGACATTTCCCTCAAGGCCAAGGCTGAGTAGTTTTCTGGTACTGAGTAGTAACGTCCTCCACAGAGAGACATTCTGAGTCACCTGAATCTGGACCACGGTCCTCAGAGGGAGACAGTCAGTAGAGCTAGCACCTCCCATAACTGATCTTGGGACCTGAAACTGAATCACTGCCAAGGCTGGTTCCAGAGTCGTTCTCCCCTCCCTTACTGTGCCAGAACTGCCCTAGCATGCCAACCTTTCTCCAGCAGCCTCTAGAGTGCCTCTGAGGCCATCTCTTCCCACACAGAGTAAAGGATCCTTTGGGCTCTTTCTGCGGTCAGAAGGACTCACATCTTCATTTCCCTGGGCTCAGAGAGTGGGTGATCAGTTAGACACAACCTTGGGCACATCATAGAGAATGCACAACCAATGCTGTACCATTGAACAGCTCTGAACGTGAGTTCCTGCAGCTGCACAGTCCTTTCACAGGGGCAGAAATGGGCTCACAGAGGAGCAGCCAACAGGCAACAGGACGGCGGACTAGAGGAGACTACCTGGAAGGGCACAGGAAGCTGAGCCTGACCTTTATTCTAGGATACAATAATTGATTGTCTAAAAATAGCACGACTGAAGATAGTGGTGAGGGCATGACAGCGAAGCCCGTGGTTTGCCTGCTTGAAAGAACTCGTCAGGTTTGAGGAAGTGGGAGGGAAGGATCAAAAGTCCCTCTTCACCAGCTGGCTCATGCAGGAAAGTTGGCTGACCACTGTGAACTTTAAGATGTCTTACCTGAAAACTGGATCACGAGGAGCCATTATGAAAACTAATGAAATGCAACAGATAAACCAGCCAAAGACAGCTGCCCAATAAATGTTACTTCCCTTCTTCTTTATTTATTCACGGGTTCTTGTTTACCCGCGCTACACACATGCATGTCATTATGCATGGTCATGTGCATCCCCACTCATCCCCTGTTGCTGTCCCCTTTCTCCTCCTCTGCTCATATCACATGTATCCCGTTACAATCTTTCCTCCTCTCTCACATTCCCCTTTCTACTTTCACAACCTAAACAAAAGTATAGAGATTTAAATAGAAATTACACATGTAAGAGAAAATATGTATTTGTGTTTCTGAATCTAGCTTGTTCCATTTAACACAATGGTCTCCACTTCCATCCATTTTCTACAAACGACATGATTTCACTTTTCTTTGTGGCTGAAAAATTCCATTGTGTACATGGACCACATTTCCTTTGTCTGATGGACTCCTAGCTTGGCTGCATTTCTTGGAGTGCAATTCTTGCATATTGTGAGTAGTGCATGGGAACATGGCTATACAAGTATCTCTGTGGTGCATTGGCTCAGCATCCTTCTGGTAAATTCCCTAGAGAGTTTACTTGGGTCATCTGGCAGTTTTGATTTCAAGATTTTGAGGAATCTCCACAGGCTTTCTATTCTGGCTGCACAAGTTTACATTCCCAACTGAACAAGAGTTCTTTCTCATTTAACTGGAGTGACAAGGAATCTCAATCAGTTTTAATTTGCTTTTATCCAATGGATAGGAATATTGAATTCTTTTTCAAGTTATTTATTGACCATTTTAGGTTCTTATTCTACAAACTACAGCCTATTTTGTTGGTTGGGTATTTTGCTTTAATGTTTAATTTTTGCAGTTCATATAGTCTAGATTGCCACTTCCCTTTCTTGGGACAGCTGTACTGTGGTCATTATTTGAACCCACTCATTGCAGAGTTCCCTGGGGCCCCTCACTTGATGCTTGGTGGAGAGGGGCTGTTACTGTGTTTGCTCGCTAACATATTGTCTTCATTCCACTGGAAAGCAAACTCAGAGGAACGGCCTTTTTCTCTCCCCTTTTGCTTGACTTCCAGTTCCTAATACAGGGTCTGGTCCATAGTGACAATGGGAAAGAAAAAAACAACTCTTGATAAGTGACAGAAAGGAGCTTGCTCCTTTGCCTCCTCCTTCATTGTTTTTTGAGAAGTAGTATGTCTTGCTAATTTTTCCTTGTTTTGTTTGTGAGATAGCATCTCACTGTGTAGGCCAGGTTGGCCCAAACTCACGAGCTCCTTGCCTCCACTCTCTGAGTGTTGGGATTGTAGGCATGCACCACCACACTCAGACTTAATTCATTTTTTTTAAATTTATGTTTTTTTTATGGTTTATTTAACTTTATTTTGTGTACACTGGTGTGAAGGTATCAGATCCCCTGGAAATTGGATTTTTCAGACAGTTGTGAGCTGCCATGTGGGTGCTGGGAATTGAACCTGGGTCCTCTGGAAGGGCAGTCAGTGTTCTTAACCGCTGAGCCATCTCTCCAGCCCCCTTAATTCATTTTTCTATCCAAGATTTGTCCTTTGTAAAGAATATTGCTGCATTTTTAAAATTTAGCTGTCTATGCATTATCTACCCAGAACAGTGATAATAAGTAATATATTTAGGACCATGCATAAGATATCAAAATGAAACAGCATGTGTGAGATCATGGTTGTCTCTGGAGAAAGAGAACGGGCGTTTGACAAGAGAGGAGTGCTAAGCAGGGATCTGCAGATGTCCCATGTTCTAGCTCATTTGGTTTTGTTTTCTTTCGTTTGAAGAAGTCATTTCTTTGCTTTTGTTTCCATTTTTGTCTTTTTTTTTTTCAGTGTTTTTTGTTTTTTTGTACTGAGAATCAAATCCCAAGCCTTGAAAGAACCGGAAAAATATTCTACCAATTAGATATATTCCCAGCCTCCCTCTCTTGATCTCCTGCCCCCTTTATTTTGTTTTAATGAAGGTCAGATAATGGAAACACACAAACTGTAAATGAATCAGAGCAGGTAAACAGAAAGGAAGGGAGCTCTGGTATAAAAGGAGCAGCAGGCAGTGCTTAGCAGGGAAATAGTCTTCCAAGTTTACAGACAGGGAAACTGAGGCCAAGCAATTTGCCCAAGGTCAGTCAGGCAGCAAACTGCTGAGGCAGACAGGGAAACCAGGGCAGGGGCTGTTAGCTATCAAACCCTTTTCTGCACCGAGGGTCCAGCTTGATTTCCCAGCAGATCCTAGGACCATCAGCAGAATTCACAGCACGTATTCCCCTGGAAGAAGCTGCCCTTGCCCTTAGGGCAATGCTGTTCTCTAGAGGGTGGGGCCACTGCCTGTCTTTAGCTGATGGACACTGTTCTTGTGAGAACCAATTCATGATTAGTCCCCTTCCCCAAGTCCTAAATAACCTCCTAACCTCAGTGACTTCTCATTCACATGTCATGTGATGGCTGTGGCTCCCTGCAGCTTCTTCACTCAGCATCCAGGCTGAAGGGCAGGGGACACATGGGACTTGTGGTGGGAGATGGCTGTGGCTCCCTGCAGCTTCTTCACTCAGCATCCAGACTGAAAGGCAGGGGACACATGGGACTTGTGGTGGGAGATGGCTGTGGCTCCCTGCAGCTTCTTCACTTGGCATCCAGACTGAAGGGCAGGGGACACATGGGACTTGTGGTGGGAGATGGCTGTGGCTCCCTGCAGCTTCTTCACTCAGCATCCAGACTGAAAGGCAGGGGACACATGGGACTTGTGGTGGGAGATGGCTGTGGCTCCCTGCAGCTTCTTCACTCGGCATCCAGGCTGAAGGGCAGGGGACACATGGGACTTGTGGTGGGGATATGAAGGGGAACACCAACTTGCCATGGCCTTTAAAGAGTTGGCCAGAACTTTTCCTCAGACCTGGCTTGCATCACTTCCCCTCTCTCCGAATAGCCAAAAGTGAATCACATGACCAAGCCTGGCATCAGCAGGAAGGTAAGTGGTATCCCTCCACATACGGCACTATCTATAGATGGTGTCATCTGCATTCCACAGATGCCACGTGGTCTGCTTTTTTTCATCGGTAGGTGGGGTTTCTGTTCCATTCCAAGCAAACACACGACTAATAACTTGCTTTTTGTTGTTGACATGTCATTTGTTTGAGAGGCGCAGGCTGCTGGAGAGAGTTGCAAATATCCCCCAAACTTTCCAGAAAATGCAGATCTGTGCGGGCAGAGCAATAAATAGCGAATGTCCCCATGACCCTTTCTAATGTCCTTGGTTTCTCCCCCAAAACTACCAGGGCCACGCCAAACTGACTTAAAAATATTCCCTTGGAGTGTAATTAGATTGTAAAAATGCTTCAAAAGAAACCAATAGCATTGGTGCCCAGGTTGGGCTCCTTTTCCCATTGTAGGCTCTACAGTTCTGAGTGGAGGGAACATCAATTTGAGGTGCCCATATTTGATGTGATATTTTGAAAGTCTTCACAGTCTCTGAGTGAATGAGCCTTTTCAGTCACTGGGCCTCACAAACTATGTGGTGTGTAGCTAGGAATAGATTACTCCTTCCTGGAACATCCCCTGACACCTCCAGTGATACCAAGCACCTCTGCTGTGCCCTCGTTTGGCCCTGTGACTACAGCCCTTGACACCTCCATACTTGAACTTATCTCTATCTTCTCTTCCTCTCTGGCTCACGGGTTCCTTGAAAGCAGAGCAACAATGAACTTAGAACTTTATTACACAGATTTGATAAGTAAATGCTTATCTGATATAACTTCATATATCATATGAAGATATAATACCTTCATAAAGTTCCTAGTCTTGTGACCTTTTTTCTTTTTTTTAATTTGCAGGAGAAAAACTCCTAAACCAGGCATAGGGTACATACCTATAACACCAAAGTTTTAAGGTGGGGGAGAAGGATCAAGAGTTCAAGGTCAGTCTCAAGCTGGAGCCTGTGCTTCTGACATCCTGAGAGAGAGAGAGAGAGAGAGAGAGAGAGAGAGAGAGAGAGAGAGAGAGAGAGAGAGAGAGNGGGAGAAAACATGTATTTGTCTTTCTGAATCCAGCTTATTTCATTTAATACAATGATCTCCAGTTCCATCCATTTTCCTGCAAATGTCATGATTTCACTTTTTGTGTGTGTGGGTTCAAGATAGGGTTTCTCGGTAGCTTTGGAGCTAGTCCTGGAACTCGATCAGTAGACCAGTCTGGCCTCGAACTCACAGAGATCTGCCTTCCAAGTGCTGGGATTAAAGGTGTGTGCCAACACCCCCTGGCAATTTCACTTTTTTTTTTTTTTTTTTAATGGCTGAAAAATTCCCAACCGTTCACAACTCTTCCACTTAAACTTCCCACAAGGGAGAAAGGGGGTGGGAGTGGGGAGGTAGGGATGTGCGAGTGGGGGGAGTCACACACATAGACAACAGCACAATAGCACATGCTCAACCACACCACAGTGTTCTTCCTGGAGCCTTGTGGCAGATAGCAACCAGTAAAATGACCAAAGCAAAGTCCTCTTCACCTTCAGACTGCTGTGATTGTCCCCAGGGGGACATGGAAAGGAGCTGCACTCTCAGGTCACTAGGATCTGTCCCCAGGTTCATGGTTGTCCTCTCATGAAGTATAGAAAATCATATGTTCCTTGATTTTAATTCTTGAAATTTTCATGCTCTGCCAAAAACACAAGACAAGAGACAAATGCAAGTTAGCATGCTCCGAAGGCAAAGCTAGAAATTTACAGAGCATACATTATTCAGATCCCACACGGGAACTAATGCCTCTATTTTCAACTAATCAAGTCATTCTGATGCACAGCAAGTAGTAAATATAGAATAAACTTCAACAAACCATAAAAGGACCTGCAGATCTCTATGTACTCTTATCTCTGAATGAAAATAAACTGGAGTGTGTGGCACTTACACTGAAAAGAATGCTGGGCAGTTAACCAAAAATCAAATGGGGAGAAATTACTACAGCATTAGCATTTCTTAGAGGGCTGCAGGCAGCATTGTGACTCGCTAGCATGCACATATGCATGCATGCACTCACAGGCTTAACACCTCAATGCTCCGGAGTTCAAATCCTCATAGGCATTTGCTAATAGTATCAGTTTGAGGTCTTTACAAAAACCTCTCTGAGGCTGCTCCCTCCTCTGTTAGATAGAGATGGTGATACCGACCACCTCACAGGCTTACTGAAAGTGAGGAGAAGGTGCATGTGCGCAGGACAGTGCCCAGAGCCCAGGAAGCCTAGGTGACAGCTTCACGCCTTCCCGGTGGCTCTAGTAGCCAATTCCCAGCGAGTTCGGCATTTACTGCTCTCTCATGTCCCATTCTCCTCTTCCCCACCAGATTAGTCTCTAATTAATGGTGCTATTAATTCCAAGTCACAGTGACCAATAAAATAGTTTTGCAAAGAAATGCCCAGAATCCATGGATTTCTCTGCTGATGGAGAGCCGTCTGTGTACTTTAGAAATAAATGGGTGAACATTCACCAAAGATGCTCTCTCTAGTAGCTATCACTGAGTAATCAGAAGAGGTCAAGCAGATAAACGAAGCCTTGCTTTGCCCTACTGGGAGAACAAATGGTGCCCAAAGAGGCACCTTGCCCAAAGAACTCCTTAGATTCATCCCAAAAGAATTGTCCTCTGTGACATTATCCCTCCCTTAATGTTACCCTTAATGTACCTCACAAATAATATTTTGTATTTAAAAAACTCAGTAGTAAAGCTATAAAAATTTCTTCAAATATATATATCAAATATTCTCTGTTTATTTTTTCATGTAATTCAAGGTGAAAAAAGAAAAAAAACAACAACAACAACTTAAAACCAGCAATTACCAGCAACTGCCCTGACCAAAATAACCAAATAGTTCCCCAAATCTTGACTTGGAATGGAATTGCATAGATAATCAATAGAACATATTTTAGCAACAGCAGAATTTTCTGCACACCAAGTTTAAATGTTATCAACAGGCATCCACTGACGTCACAACCTGACGCTAGGTGTTCCAAGCAAACATAGTTTTACTCAACTCTGGAGAGTCCCGAGCCTGAAAAACTGAGTCTCCCATTAGAATGAGAGAGGCAGAAAGATCAGTTGCGTCAAAAAGGCTCTGACACCAATCATTTTATCTCAGAAGCGCCAATCCTCCGAGCTGTTCAAATGGAAGAAACAGATCCTTAGTTTCAGGGGTTTTGGACATTTAGATGAAACTGAGACGAGATTTTCTTTAACACTGCATAGGCCGGCCGGTGGCACACACCTTTAATTCCAGCACCTCAGGAGGCAGAGGTTGGTGGGTCTCTGTTAGCTCAAGGCCAGGCTGGTCTACAGAGTTCCAGGACAGCCAGGGCAGTTACACAGAGAAATCCTGTCTTCAAAAACCAAAACCAAAACCAAGCCAAAAGAATTGCATAGATAAGTGACCTTGGAGTCTTATGTCACATCCAAACACTACAGTAAAAGGGCAAGCTGGGGGAGGGCTCAGTGCCAGAGTGCTTGGCCAGAACTGAAAATAAACAAATAAGTAAGCTATATTAAGGCTCTTCACCTGAGGTCCAGCATCACACACAAAAATGCACATATCTATTTGAGGACATTTTTCTGGATAGAAAGGCCAGAGTTTTCATCAGATTCTGGAAGGGAGCCACAGTTTCTCTCTGTGCCCCTCCTACCACACCCTTTGTTTCTCAGAACTGATCCTCCCTGAATTCCACCCTTGCATCTTCCCCATCTGTAGCTCTACTACTAAGCTCCAAGCTCCACACATAACTGAGCCACTCACTCAAGGGGCTCCCATTTTCCACAAACTCTCTTATCATCAGCTCTGTGGGCTTCTCTGTTGACATTCTGGCTTGGTTATCTTGCTTTAAGAATCTCTCTACAGTCAAAGAATGGAAGGATTAGTTTTTAATTGCTAGTCTTCTAGCAGTTTAATGCATGCTTCTTAACAAGAAACCCTTCGTATCCATTGGTAACTCTGATTTACATAAAGAGCTCTCTTCGTCCCCTCCCTCGAACGGCTAGCAAGTTACCCCAGCACCATTCAGGAACAGCTCATCTTCTTATGACACGCTGACTCTTCACATCTATTTGGCCGGTTTTGAACTCAATATTGGTTCCATTTTCCTGTCTCTTGGGATCTAAGACCACATTATTTAACTACTGGATGTAGCTTATTGACTTGTTTTCTGGAGTGTGGGGGACTGAACCCAGCCAGGGCTTTGCACTGCAAGTAAGCACTCTCACCGAGTTATAGTCTACTGGAGCATTTACTATCCCAGATAACTCACCTCATGACTCACTGACTCCAGAACTTATTCCGAAGAGTCTCTGGACACTCTAGCAATAATTATTATTAATAATCTCATCTGCCCACTCCTGCCTTCGACCCCTAAACGTCCTGATTTGTCCCCTTCTTCACTTCCACTCTCTAGCACACACTACTAGTTCACCTTGCGTCTTTTCTTGCTTATTGGCCTATTGCTTGTATCTCCAAGCTACATTTAAGTTCCATGAGAAGCCAAGTTTGGGTCTATTTGATTGAGTTTGTATCACTATTCATAAGACACTGTCACGTTCAGAGCCAAGTCTCATCATATCTGGTGAATTCGCGACTCTCTGATGGAGGACGCCCACATTCAGCCGCTGTTCCGCTTTCTGAGCACTTGCCTCCACCTTTGGCACAGCTATTCTTCCACTAAACAAATAATCTCGTGAGTGCAAAACAATATCCATGGGATTTTTAATTGCACAAACGTTAACCAAATAGATTCTTCTGGAAGAAATAGAAACTATTACAGTATTGACTACTCCCAAGAAAGAACCAATCATTCTGGCAAGATGGCAGAGGCAGGCAGATCTCTGTGATTTCAAAGTCAGCCTGGTCTACATAGTGAATTTCAGGACAGCCAGGGCTACATAGTGAGACACTGTTTTGAAATTTAAAGAGAAAAAAAAAAAAAACTAGTCACTCATTCAAGTCTTCTCTCATGTCCCTCAATATGGTGTGACTATTTCTAGATTAACGACCCATGTGTTTTATAATACGATTACTCCTAATTATGCTGTTATTCGCTTATTGATGATGTCTATTTCTGTCTACATCTTTACTAAAGCACAGCTCCAGGAGCTTTCTGTAAAATGGTCTTTGTCTTTAACAGAGAAATTCTGTTTTCCTTTACTTATAAATTATAATTCTGAAGGCTGAGGCTGTAACTCAGCTAGTAAACACTCGGTTTTTACTTACAAGATGTCAATTACCTGGGCTCAACCCCAGTACTGCAGAAACAAAATAAATGCTAGCAATGTTAGGTACAAAAACTGTTGTTTCCAACATTTTAATTTTTAATGTGATTACTTACTAAGAAGTTAATTTTTTCAAAAGTAAACTCACTTACTGTTTCTAAAAACCACTACAGCTGGGTTTCCTGTCTTACCAAACAGACATCATGCCACCGACAGAGATCATGGCAACTCCCTCTGCTCCCTTCCAAGACACACACTCCTGGTTCGCTTTTTTATCCGGTAGCATAGTGAAATGCCCAATGAAATCTATGTGTCCACACTTGCATTTCTAGAGACTGGTTCCATTTTTATAGTCGGAGGAAATAATGGCATATTCTCCCTGATTTTTCTCCCACGGTCTCACTGGACAGCTTTGGCGGGCCTGGAATCCGTGTCTAGACTAAGTTGCCTTCAGCTCACAGAGATCCGCCTACCACCATATCAGTGATACTGGCCTGGGCAATGGGAGAAATTCTAAGGGAGCTAAAACACTGGATAAGATTCAATTGACAGCTGCACACAATTGATACACAGAGATTTTAAGAAAATACTGATATTTCCCTTTTCCTGATTGTTGTGAAATTGATAAAAGAAAAAGTTAAAATTGGATTATATTTAGGAAGCAGAATTACCAGCTGAATGTATTTTAAAAAACAAAACAAATAAACAAAAAAACCATACGGCCATGTTTCTCCATGGGAAGCTAAGAAACATCACGTCTTCCTCTGTACACTACTTCTTATTTACTGGCTGAACACACCTTAAAATTGGTGCAGAGTTAACTTGCATGTCTAAACACTAAAACAAGGCTGTGGGAGTTTGATGCCACATCTCTACATAATGGTTTTCAGGTGAACGTCTGATTTCACAAAGTAAGACAGTTCGTTTCTAGAGCTGGAGACAATGCAACTCAATGTTCTACCAAGCTCGCTGAGTTGAGTGTGGGGCTGGACTAGATCCTGTTGCCAGCCACACTTCACACAGTC
>JAQHUG010000053.1:1858755-1876136 GCA_028555095.1 Dicrostonyx torquatus
ACTAGAAATACTCAAGTTAGGGGCTGGAGAGATGGCTCAGAGGCTAAGAGCACTGACTGCTCTTGCAGAGGACCCCAGTTTGTTTCCCGGCACCCACACAGTGGCTCACAACCATCTGTAACTCCAGTTCCAGAGAAGAGAAGGCCTTCTTCTGACCTCTGAGGACACCCGGTGCACAGACATGTAGGCAGGCAAAACACCTGTACACATAAAGTAAATAAACCTAAAAACAAATAAAAAAAATACTCAAATTTGTGTCTTCGACTCCCTGGAAGTTTCTTTATTGCTACCTAGCATATTAATTTAGTAGGAAATGACTTCTTACAAAATGTACTCGTGGCTTTCGATCTTACAGAACCGTTTTCCTAGAGGTTTAAAGAACTAGTAAGTGTTTGAGAAGAGTAACCGCCTGCAACACTTCTATGTGTGAGGAAGTAAAGCCACTGAGTCTTCGTGACACAGAGGTGCATTCCAATCACTGGAAGCTAGGCACACCCATTCACGAGTGTCACAAAGCACTCCAAACCACATAGGAAGGAATATCTGAATGGAGCTGATAACAGCCCGGCCTGAGGAGGAAGCACGGCGACCCATTACAAGCAATTGAAAAGTTCCATAGAAAAAAAATGGCAGAGCCGGAAATTCCTGACCAGTAGTGTAATCCCTCACACAAACGCATTGGCAGATAAGCGCATTTTTATGATTCTGCTTCTGCCTGCTGCTCATTACTTCTTCAGTTATGTCACCTGGTACATGGATTCTAACCTCATTCTCCGTTTAATGGTATGATTCAATAAACTGTGGCTCCGTCTTAATCATCTCAAAATACTCTTGGCCTTTGCAAAGCAGACAAAGAGGTTAACAACTAAAATACTGGAAGAAATTTGCTTTAAGTTCATCCTCAGGGAAATCATTATGTTGAGGATTCGATAAACCATACCCTAACTTGCTACCACGTAGGCAGGACGTTAGGCGTGGACGCTTAGAAATGCAGACTAAGGCTACAACTGCCCGACCATCAAGGAGATGCCGGGTGGAGGGAAAAGAAGGTGACCTAGTAATAATACACGGTGTTGTGTGTACGGGAAAATCCTGGCAGAGGTGTTTTACTCGTGGGGCCTCACTCCCTCCTCACACCTACCGCACAGTGCAATGTTCATTCTCCACATCAGAAAACGGAGTTTCTTAGAGATCCAGCGACAATCCACATCCTCACGCTACCTAGGCAGAACTAGATTTAGTAACTGGCTCCACCACCTCCTGCTTACACAACGCTAAGCAAAGCCCAGATCCTCATTTCCCTCAGCGAAAAAATGAGAGCAGCGGCCCTCCCTTGCCCCCTCCAGAGGTTACCAGGTTATGTAACCAGCAAAACTACACACAAGTGGCAGCTGCTTTGGTTAACTAAACAAATAGCTAAACCAATAAGGGAAAGTGATAGGACGGGTTTCCAAACAGTTTCCTGGGACACTTTGTTTTCAAACATTGGCTGATGCAATGCTGAGTTGTATTTTCCCAGCGAGGTCTGACTGGTTGTCATGAATCACTTCCTTCATGTTCTGAGGAGAGATACAACTGGGCAGGCCCGGTTCCCACCCTGCTTTATCTTAACCAGCCACTCACCACAGGTGAGCACACGGCTGGAACCATTCCCAGTGACACTTCAAGGAGTCTCAGATGCCTCCTGAACACTTCAGAAACTGTGGGCTGCTGTCTAGCGCTGGACTCCCAATGACAGTTTGGTGTCCCTAGACTGAGAACCAGGACTCCCTTGGACATTTCCCACTTTTGTTAACTACACTTGGTTTCCAAATGAAGTCTTAGGAGGAACTATAACATAGGCAGGGAGCAGTAACACAGCATCTTACTGGAGCACTTTACAGGTTCAAATCTGTACTTATTATAAATTACCTAGTCAGGCTTTAAAGAACACAGAGAGTGCGAGATTGACGGTTATTCGGTGATAGCGGCACGATCTTCAGCACGCGATTATGTCCTTTAGTTTTGTCTCTACCGGCTCTGAGGCCGCCGAATAACCAGCAGCTGTGTGCATGAGAACAGTTTTTGTTTGCATGCCTGTCTTGTTTTGCTTCACATTGTCTGAAACTAGTTGTTTTCTTATGTTTGACAGTTTATGTCACCTTCCAAACAGCTACCTCGAGAGACTGTTAAAATGCGCGCACAAACAAGTTAACCATGCATCTTAATGTTACCATTATTTATTTATTGCAACTGTGGAGACGTGCAGCTAAAATGATAGCTTAGCTAGAGAACACAAGGGAATTATGGAAAAACTACTACGAACAATAAAAACTAATCCAGTATGACACCTGACTATCATACTATGGAGAAATCAATAATCCCCAGGCATCTGAACAACTGAAAGATTTAACAGGGTGGGCCAGAGAGAGGGCTCAACAGTGAAAGGTCTTTGACTCCAATCCTGATGACCTAAACTCCAAGCAGACTTGAGTTTGATTCCCAGGGCTGACATGGTGGAAGAACAAAAAATGTGTGTGTGCATGCATGCGTGTGTGTGTGTGTGTGTGTGTGCGCGCGCACAAGCAAATAAATAAAAATTAAGGTATAATAGAAGGAATTACTCTATTCACAAAGACAGCAAGACAAACAGCAATCCTCTTTGCAAAGTCTAAAAAAAAAAATAAAAATTGGTATCATGGTTTTGTTTTTAAAAATCAAGTTAACTTTAAAATATTGTATATCAACAAAAAATTCTAAGAGGATTTTTCAGTTTGAACAAATTTCCTTTGTAAAATCATAGCAATGAACAGTAAAAGCCAGGATGAACTATGTCAAAGGAAACAGAAGAGGCATGAGGAAGGACTGAGGAGGCGACCAAAACTGCAAGGTGAGGAGGAAGGAGGTCCCAACCGGCATCTGCCCTGCGCACTTCTGCAGAGACTGGTGTCTTGACTCCAGGAAGTGAAAGCAGATGCCTTGTCATCATTTTAGAACTTAGCTTTTAGGTTACGGAGGGGGCTCCACTGTTAAAAGCACTTGCTGTTCTTGAGAAGAGCCAGGTTCAGTTCCCAGCAGAGCATGAACACCAGTTACAAGGATGGGACGGCCCCTTCTGGTCTCTACAGGTACTGCATGCACATGGTGCATATACAAACATGCAGGCAAAGCCTTCATACACATAAAAAAAAATTGTCTTCTTTTGTTGGTGTACAAAAGAATTCCAAAATGGCCTGGAATGAAGTATAACAAAGGTTTATTTATTAGGGGGCAAACTCGTAGGAATAGAAACAATCTGCAGTCCTCTGCATGCGCTGGGAACTGGAACTGAATTCAGCAGCCAAGAGGCCCATGCATGCTTTTTGTCTGCAATAATAGTACATGAAACCATGCTCAAAGTGGGCCGGTGTCTTCAAAGCTATTGGCTGAAGGAGTTCCCACATCATCCTTCTAAAAAAATTATTTCACACATGTACACAATTTAAATAATAGATTATTTTAATACGTAAATGTTAAATGAAGTTTATAGTGTTTTTCTGCTATATAAAATTAATGAAAACATGCCTGCTGCATTTTAAGATCTGGAATCCATTTATAGATGTTAGGTTGACTATCTTAACCTGGGATTGGGTATATCTCTGCCACAGAGATATATTTTGAAAACTTCATAATACAAATAATAAAGTAGTCGTGGCTTTCAAAAACACTTAACACAGAGATGGAGATTTGACTCAGTGGATAAAAATCTCGCCACAATGGGTCCCAGAACTCTGATTAAAACAGGACAGGTGTAGCAGCTACCTATAACTCCAGCCCTTGGATGTTAAAGACAAAGGATCCCTGGGAAAGAACAGCCAGATTCAACAAGAGTCCTCGACTTAATACATAGAATAGAGGCTCATTAGGGGAGACACTGATTCCTGCTTTGGGTCTCCACATGTGTATACCTAAACATGTATGCAGGGACACACACGGACACGCAAACAAAAATGCTTAACAGTAAGCCCTAACATTTGCTATAATCATTTTTTTAAGGAGGAGGAGGGAGGAGGAAGGAGTTACAGTTTGTGTAACTCCTCCTTAGGAAATATTAATACAACTACACTATTAACTTTCCCTTCCTCTTCTCCATACTGCTTCAATAAAATAGAAACTATAATATATGATATAATGCCCAACACACAGAGGAATATTTACTGAACAAATAATAACTAAGAGTCATCTTTTGGTAAGTTATCTTTTGGAGACCTAATGACATGGTATTTTAAAACTATGTCAACATGGGCTTTTTAAAGGTTAGCAAGGATAAAAATGGTTTAATATAAAAAATAATCAGAGTCGGGTATGGTGGCACATGCCTTTAATCCCAGTATTTGGGAGGCAGAGGCAGGCAGATCTCTGTGGGTTCAAAGCGAGCCTACTCTACAAAGTGAGTTATAGAACAGCCAGGGCTACACAGAGAAACCCTGTCTCAAAGCCACCCACCAAGAAAAAAATAATAAAAAGAAAATCAGTCTCATGGTTTCAAATACAGACAGAGAGCAATGGTTTCCAACTGTTCCTCTGCAGTCAGTGGGTCATGAATCTCACTCATTGCCCCATTTAGTCACAGCAGCCAAACCTGAGCAGCTCACAATAGAGGACCGGAGTGGAATACAGTCTGGCACATTTGTGCAACAGAATACCATGTAGTTGGTTAAAAATAAAATGGATCTGTGATGGAGAGATGTCTCCGTGGTTAAAAACATTTGCTGCTCTTGCAGTGGTCCTGGGTTCAATTCCCAGCGTCCACATCGGATGGCTAAGAACCATATATAAATTTGAGATATAAGCGTCGAGTAAATGCCTATTTACTCCTGATGGAAACACCTGACTCCAACCCTAACCTTTGGGGACTTTCAGGTTTTGAAAATTTTTGAAATGTTGGGGAATGTTATTTTAAGGTGTATGACTTTTGTTTATGCTGCATTTATTTAACTCTGTAAAGCTGTGGTTCTTTGCCTGTCTGAAACACCTGATGGTCCTAATAAAGCAATGAACGGCCAATAGTGAGGCAGGAACAAGGATAGGTGAGTCTGGCAGGCAGAGCGTATAAATAGAAGGAGAGATCTCAGAGGCGAGAGAAAAGAGGGGCAAGAGAACAAGGAGAGGAGGATGTCAGGGGCCAGTCATCCAATCAGTCACGGAGTAAGAAGTAAAGGAAGGGACACAGAAATAGAGAAAGATAAAAGCCCAGAGGCAAAGGTAGTTGGGATAATTTAAGATGAGAAAAGCTGGCAAGAAACACGCCAAGATAAGGCCAAGCATTCATACTAAGAATAAGCCTCCGTGTGTGATTTGAGAGCTGGGTGGTCGGCCCCTCATAAAGCAAAAAGAGTAAAACATCACACAACAGAAAAAACTAAAACCTTTACTCCATGAGATACATATAGACGGACAAATAAAAACAAGAGAGTCTGGAGAGATGGCTCAGTAGTTAAGAGCACTGACTGCCTTCCAAAGGACCTGAGTTTAATTCCCAAAACATACATGACAGCTCAAATTGTCTGTAATTCCAATCTCAGGGGATCCAACCAAGCATGCAATTGGTGCACAGACATAAATGGAGACAAAAATACCTGTGTACATAAAACAAATTAATTAATTAAATTTTAAAAAATAGAAGCCATAAACTCTAGATTTAATGTGATAATATGACAAAAAAATATGTTGATGGGACTGTGGTAACTAGTTTCATGTCAACCTGTCACAAGCTAGAGTCATCCGAGAGGAGGGAACCTCAACTGAGAAAATGCCTCCAGAAGACCGGGCATAAGCAAGCCTGGAGGGCATTTTTGATTGATGTGGGAGGGCCCAGTCCATTGTGGTGCTGCTATTCCTGGACTTGTGACCCGGGTTCTATAAGAAAGCAGGTTGAGCAAGTCAGGAAGACAGTAAGCAGTACTCCTTCCCAGCCCCACCTGCTTCCAGGTTCTGCTCTGTTTGAGTTCCTGCTGGTTTCCCTCAATAGATTGTGAGATGGGAGCCTTGTAAACCCTTTCCTCCTCCGAGCCACTTTGCTCATGGTGTTTGGTCACAACAGAAACCCTAATTAACACAGGACCTGTGCCCCAAAGGCTTAACATGATTCTATTCATGAAGATACAGTCAGAGAGGTGGTATAACTAACTAAGTTGGTAGAGCACTTGCCTAGCATGCACCAAGTCCAGGCATGGTGGCACATTCCTATGATCTCACTCAGTGCTGGAGAAGTGAAGGCAAGAGAAGCAGAAGTTCAAGGTTGTCCTGAGATACATAGTGAGTTTAAAATTAGCCTGGTATACAAAAGTCTCTGTCTAAAAAAAAATTGAAAGGAAGGAAGGAAAATCAAAGGAAAAGACAGAAAATGAGACTAAGAAAAATTATAATCAGAACACAACACATGGCGCATACTTTACCTAACAAAAATATAAATCTCAAGAGACTAAGAAACACAACTAAACACATGTGGATCATAGTCAAATTCCAAATTCCATTTCAGGGGTAGAATGAGTGCTTAGCATTGGCAAGGCTCAAGTTTAATCCTTCAGCCCCAAAATGTGTGTGTGTGTGTGTGTGTGTGTGTGTGTGTGTGTGTGTGTGTGTGTGTGTATATATATATATTAATTGGGGTGAGGAAAAATACCTGTAAATGATACATGTGAAACAATTAGAGAAATACAAATATAGATTCCCTTCAAGATCATCTATCTTGTGGAGTTATTTTGTTTGCAGGCATAGTTGTGTCTACTGCTTGCAGATGGTAAAGATCATACTGACTCTACTTTCATGGTTCAGAACAGCAGAGTCCGAGTAGAGGAATATGACAAAAAAAAAACTGGTAACACTGTGTGAAGGGTCTACAAATACCATATGTATATAAACAGTTGAAGGCATTTGCAGGTGGGAATGGTACAACTCACAGGCCCAAGGCAAGGGAAATAATCAATGAGATATACCCCTAGCTCCTCTCTTCTGTCAATGACTGCCAAAAACTGAAAAAGATGAGAGGTATTTTGTCTCTTAGTGTCAAAACTATAAGGTAGTTTCTCTTCTCCATGCATTTGTCATGGAGTGGCCAACAAGTTTTATTATAAATTAATATTCAATGATTGACTTGTATAAGAGCTCTGATGCTCACTAAGAAAGGACCAGTACTATATAGATACAGAGTAGTGAAGAGGAGGCTCTCTCTGTGTGCCTGCAAGAAGCCTGCACCTCAACAGATAGAAACAGTCAACACCAACGCCAAGTCAAACCTGAAGGAAGGAAGCAAAGAGAAACACATGCAACCAAATTCCAGGAGGACATGATTTCACTGAACCCTCTGTCCTAGCTACTTGTCTGTTGCTGCCATAAAACACAATAACCAAGTCATGAAGAAGGAACACTTGGGGTCATGGTTCCAAAAGGAGAAGAGTCCATCATGGCGGCAAGAGCAGCAAACCAAGTGCTTATATATATATATGCTCTATCTGCCAGGAGAAGGCATCATGGTTGTGAGCCACCATGTAGTGGCTGGGAATTGAACTCAGGACCTCTGGAAAAGCGGCCAGTGCTCCTAACCACTGAGCCATCTCTCCAGCCTGTGCTCACATCACAAGCATGAAGCATAGAGATTGAACTGGAAGTAGGGAGTCTACCCCCAGTGATGTATTTCCTTCAGCAAAGGCTGCACCACCTGAACCTCCCCAGACAGCATGACCAACTGGGACCCACGTTTTCAAACACTGACGCCTATGGAGGACATTTCTTAGTCCTGCCCTCAACAGACTGTACTGCAAACAGAACATTTAAAAAGACAAGCATGCAAAATTAAGATTCTTTGGATGCTATGCAAAGAAATCTTCAAATAAACATCTTTACTTGTAGATCTTTGCAGAAGGCAAGGAGTGGCACAATGCAAACACTCGCTGCTGAGCACAAAGTGAACAAAGATCACTCCTACACGTTCTGCTGTTGGTAGTGCCCCTAACTTGTCAGCAGCCCTCATGCTGACCTTGCTGGAAAAGTATGCAAATGACTGCAGCTGGGCAGAGCCTGAGCAGCAGGTCTGTGATAGTGGCAGCAGCGGAGACCTGACCGGTGGATTGTTCCTCTTCATGCCCTTTTGTTACCCAGAGGATCAAGCATGTCCAGGGAAAATGATCTTTCCCTACGGCTGGACAGGTATGCTACCCTAAGACAGTGCAGAAGTAGAGACAAGAGCCATCAGGAGCCAGCTATAAATGACAGCTTTCCCTGTGACCTTGCCACTCTTCCCAAGTTAGAATTTGATTCCTGGCTCAGAGTCTAGGCGTCAGTCCCAAGGCCTCCTTTCCCAAATGCTCTAGGAGAATGGGAAAGCAATGACCAGCGGAAGCTCAGGAGGTGAGCACTTTCTTGCACGTTCCTGCTGCCCATTTTCCCATCATAAAACAGCTGTTGTACAAGCATGTGGGGTGCGCTGTTTATTTAATCTTCAGCAGAAGAATTTAAGGCAGTATTAATAACAGTGATTGATAATAGGTTCCTCCTTTAGAGATGATGGACTTAGAGTTCTGAGGGACTTATGTCCAGCCCTGACCCTCTGTATTACTGTAGCAGCACCTGCCTACACAAGTATTGGAGCCTTAACGGCTACTGAGTGCAGACTAACAGCAACTTAATGGTACTGCCATTACTTTCTCTTTTTTTTCTTTTTTGATAAAAGGACCTACTGTGTAGCCCAACTTGGCCTAGAACTCCAGTTCTTATTGCCTCTGCTCCCTATGCTAGGATTGCAGGACGGAGTCTGCTACGACCAGGCCCAGCCCATTGTCACTCCTTCAATTCAGTTGATGCTCCTTCTCCCTCAGCAGCTGCTAATGAGCACAGATTAGCAACACACATAGTGGCAATTCTAACCTAATGCCTAAAGACATTTTGAAAACCAGATAACAAATCTAATATAAAATGTAATGCTTTATCATTAAAATGTATTTTTGAGGATCGCTGTGAAATTCAGTACAAACTGAAATAGTCTCCCATGTATATGCTCTTAAAAGTTCAGAAGGGGATTGGAGAGATGGCTCAGTGGTTAAGAGCACTGACTACTCTTCCAGAGGACCCAGGTTCAATTCTCATTACCCACGTGGCAGCTCACACCTGTCTGTAACTCCAGTTCCAGAGAACCCAACACTCTCACATATATGCAGAAAAACATCAAAATAAAATTTTTAAAAAGGATGATCCTTCAATTCAGCAAAGTCATCTGGATCCATTAAAATGTGTGTGTGTGTGTGTGTGTGTGTGTGTGTGTGTGTGTGTGTGCCAGGAGACAGTGGTGCATGCCTTAAACCTAGCACTCTGGAGGCAGGAGGCAAGAGGCAGGCAGATCTCTGAGTTCAAGACCAGCCTGGTTTACAAGCGAGTTAAAGGGCAGCCAGCCAGGGCTACACAGAGAAACCCTGTCTCAAAAAATTTTTTTAAAAAAAGTGTATGTGTGTGTGTGTGTATCAAGTGCTGTTTTAATCTTAGTTTTGAATTCATTTTCAATATAAAGAAAATAACTATAGCAAAATATTTAAGCCTCTGGCAAGTTAAGATGCCAACCAAATTAAACATGTATCAGGTACATGGTATATATCTGAAGAGTTTCCTAAAAATATATAAAGTTGTGGTTGCTTTTCATCATTTCCTTCCTAATTGCCAACTAATATCCCCAGGTCCGAAAGGACCATTCTGAACCACACATCTATTTATAATAGTGTGCTCATTGTCTTCCTTCCTCCAGGACATTGTCTGTGACCTTCATCATTTCAAGACGGGTAACACAGTGCCATCAACATGTGCTTATGAAGCTATAGGCATCTTGTAAGAGATCCCATAGTTGTTCAAAGCAATAAAGAGTGACAAGGACAATTCTACACAGCAATATTGCCTGTCAAGAGAAAAATGTCACCCTTACGCAAAGTACCCTGAGGCCTAATTAAGAGTGACAAAAGAATCGTTTTCTGGGTACAGTAATGAGAAAGCTGGAGTGAAAGCTGGCAGCAGTAGGAGACTGTGTCTCCGGAACATGTGCCAGTACGACCAGTCTTCGCCCAAGTACCCAGATGAGAGTCATGAGCCTGTGCCCACAATGTGGATGGCAAGGGATGCCCAAGATGGTGGCATTCGGAAAGAGAAGCCTGTGAGAACCTTTATGGGGAGATGCGGTCGGGAGCTTTCCAACTTTACTGAGAGCATCACTATGAACCCTCCAGGTACCTACTAAGAACATTAAAGGGATTTTAACGCCACAGTTCCCGAACACTCCCCGCTCACAGCACTGATCCATACAGTCCTCACAGCACTATAAATAAGGTCTCCTTCCTGTTCACATGCTTCTCCATAAATCCTGCTCATAGCTCCACTCTTTTATCTAACTTTCATCTCTGTGATTCCTGTCTGTCAGGAACAAAAGGTCCAAATAAGCGGGGATCCAGATGCCTGCTCAGTTAACTGCTCCTTGAAAGTGGCTCCTTTCCCAGGAGGGGGGGGGGGAGAGGAAGTGTTCCTGCGGCCCAACATCAAGGCCATCTGTGTCGTGATGGGCTCTGTGGGTCCTCACTAGCGATGCGGCCCCAGCATCTCAGAATTCTGGGATGTATGACTGCCGTCGAGAAAAGTCCTGGGAGAAGCCCTCCAGAGGTTCCTGTCATGTCACAGGCCCCTTCTCAGAGAGGCAGGGACCACTCTGGGCTGCTGAGGGGAGTGGACATCAATCCTCCTCAGAGTCAAGGATGACTTCAGAGATGGAGCAGTCTCTTCTCACGTGGATTGTTTTCGCCCTCCAGAACATGCATAGCCCTCCCTTCTCCTATCAGTACCACTCACATGTCAGCCTCAACTTGGAGCCCAGCTCCTCTCTTTGGTAGCTATGGGGCCCTTGCCGGTCTGTCTTCCCACTTTTGAGAAGAGTATAGGACATTGACTGCTATTGTGTGGATTAAACTGGTTCATGTGTAGAAGGCACTGGAGCACTTGCTGGAGCCCAGGAGATTCCAAACGAGTGTCAGCCACTGTCTGTTACCAGCACCACTGTTCTCTGTCACCCATGCAAGTGACCCCTACACTGCTGTCCTTTCATCTGTTGTAGTGAGTTTGGACACCGCTGTAAAGTCTGTGCAAGGGGATGAATTTTGCTAAGCCTGGTGCCAGAAGCTGGGACTCCAAGGAAGAATTTATTATCTCTTGAAAGGAGAGGGTATTAATATGTGTGTGTAGTGGGGGGAGAGAATCTAAACTAAATCCTATACCCAAACCCCTTCCCTCAGACAGAAGTCTTGAAGACCAGACGATCAGTTCTTCTCTCGGAGTTCCTACACAATAAGCCATCCTGAAAAATATCCCAGCCACTGCGGGGAACTAAGAAGGCCGTCACTCTCAGGTTGACACGTTCCTGTCCACTGACTATGGGAGTGGACTCCAATCCATCAATGGCGAGTGGGCGGTCACCCCTGCTTTTCTCTCTCCCTCGCACATGCATGCCTCTCTGCTCTGGTCCCCTGGCCACCAAGATGGATTTTCATTTTATACAGAGTATCTGTGTTACTTTCCTCCCACCAGAGAGAAGGATCCAGATGTCAATGGATGGAGGTGGTGAGGGATTTGGTGTTGGGAGAAGCCACTTTGATCTCAGTGGTTAGCGTTGCAAGGTACTTTTCTTGCCTTAATAAGCTAAACAGAGTCCATTAGCTTCGAGCTGCCTCTCAGAAGCTTCACCGACTGCCAGACTACCCTAGAAAAGCAGCGCTCCAACCTCCTCAGCTCCACCAACTAGATTTGTTTTATCGTTTGCATCCGGTAGAGTTTGAATTTACCTTTGCTTGTCACCCTTCTGACATCGTCCCCTCCTACCCCACCAGCCACACTAGAACTCTGTGATCCTGCTTAGGGTGTTCGGATTCACCAGAATTCCTCGGGAGGTGTCTAGCCAGACAGACTAGCTGCAGAACCCCACTGAAGGTGTTCACAGATTTGTCACACGGGACAGAACCCAGTTCTGGAAATACGGTCCCAGAAAACCTACTGTTTGACACCTGTGACTTTTCCCATCTACCATTCCCCCTCATCTGGAGGTCAGTCAGCCTTGAATTACGGTCGTTCCTGCTCCTCTTTCCCTGGGCCCCGGAATTCCTGTCCCCTTGTGGTTTCCTTTTCCTTCTCTATGCCCAGCTGACCTCCCCACATCTAACTGGCTTCCAGCTCAAGCCGGTGCTTCCTCCCCAGTCACCCGCCCTTCCCACATGTAAACGTTCCCACCTTGAAGCCTTTTCCTCAGCCCTCATAATGGCTTTGATCTCTGCTGCACAACATGGTTTTTAGAGGCTTCTATAGTTCTTTTATATCTTGCCGGGTTTCACGGTCTTGAGATTGGCTAAAAATTATAGTACAAAGGAAGCCATTATACTTTCAGACTTTAGCGCAACTCCCAAAGCTGTATAGTTAAAGCCCCCTACTGTACCATGCTTATTCCGCTTACCCCCTCGTTTACATCCCTGACCAGAATCAAAGGGCAAGTTTGTGTCATGTGTTAAAGATGAAACTTCACTTGTGGTGTTGTGATGGTACGTGCTGGGCGCTAACCCTTATCAACGGACAACGGTGCAGTGTGAAACTCAGTTGCCTAGTTAATGCAGAGCCTTGATAATGCAGATGTCAGTCATTGACATAACAATCCCACCATTTTTGCCATGTGTGATATGACAGGTCCTACTATTCAGACCACTTTTGCTTTTGGTTATATTATTTGAGACAGGGTCTCACAGAGCCCATACCAGCCTCAGACTTGCTAAACTCATGACCTTTCTGCTCTCTCTGGAGTGCTGAATACAGATGTGTAGCACTTCTGGTTTTGTTTGTAATCTCTTTAACAAGGATCCCTCCATCAATAGCACATGTGCCATTAAACACCTCAAAGATTGAAGTTAACCCTGAATTCATGTGGGTTCTTTCAATTGTGTGATATTTTGCAAGTTTCGGGCCTAGTCTCAGTAGACTGTGCAGTTTCCTTTTCCACTCTCTTGGGTTCCAGCCATGATGCAGAAACGCTTGCACCAGCTTCCAAGTGACTGCAATGGACAAGGCTTTGCCTGTGAGTCATTCTGACCACCTCTGCTTGCTGCCAGCTGCACTTGTGCCTTATTCTGTTCTTGCTGCTGTCACAAAATACCTGAGACCAAGTAATACAAACATAACAGAAGGTATTGCTCACAGTGGTACAGGCTGAGAAGGCCAGGATCAAGGCACCATCAGATTGGTGTCTGTCCAAGGCTCCCCTGCTCCCTAAATGACACCTTCTTGCAGCATCCCCACATGGCAGAATGATCAAACATGGTTCCCAATGCCTTATAAAGACACTTATCCAGTTCAGAAAAGCAGAGGCCCTGCAATCTAACCATGTCCTAAAGGCCTCGCCTCTTATTCCATTGCATTAGGTGTTAAGTTTTCACACAGGAATTTGGAAGGAACAGCAGCTGAACCAAAAGAACAACCTGGAGGGTCTTTTTTGTCTCATTTTTTTCAGACAGGGTCTCTAGCCAAGTTTCTGATCCTCCTGTCGCTATCTGCTGAGTACTGAACTGACAGACATTTATATGGTGCAAGGGCTCGAACTCAGGGCTCATGCGTGCTTAGCAAGCCCCATATTGAGCTACAGCCTCAACCTGAGCTATCCTGAGAAGTAAAGTTTTCTTGTCTCCAGCCCAGGCAAGCTCCCAAGCCACAGGAATGACCCAGCAGATATCAACTGTTTACCTCAGGCAGAACCAACCCACAAACTAAGGCACTGTTCTTTAAACCACCATGTAGTGAATGTTGATTGTTACACAATAATATGTTGAGAGATAATAAGATACACCAGAGGGATACAAACTGAAAGAAAATGCAATTGAAAAAACAAACAAATAAATCATACTATGAAATTTGGTAATTCTTGACACAAAACTCCTTCCTTGTATAGGAAGGCAGGTCTAAACAAACATCTCCACTACTCAAACACATGTAAGATGCTGTATTAACCTAACAAGCACCAAGGCAGGCAGGCAAGTGGGTGGACATCAGGGTTAGGCCTTCTGTGTCACGGGCACAATGCTAACCAAAGTGTTTAGGTGTTTGGACGAGGAAAACCAAAATGTGGTCTTGAAGAAGAGATGAGAATGCAAACCACTGTTGCCCACTCAACAGAGTCACTGGAACTGGGCAAGCTTCAAAATAGAAGTCAAACCTTAGACACAATGCCAAGGCCCTGAGACGCTGGAGGGCTAGGCAGTTAGAGTTCTTCCTACCAGTTTCAAAAGCCCATCGGAGCCGAGTGGTGGTGGCACATGCCTTTAATCCCAGCACTCGGGAGGCAGAGGCAGGTGGATCTCTTGTGAGTTCAAGGCCATCCTGATCTACAAGAGCTAGTTCCAGGACAGGCTCTAAAGCCACAGAGAAACCCTGTCTCAAAAACAAACAAGCAAACAAAAAGAGCCCATCAGAATACATCCCACAGCTTCAGGAACAAAGGACGAATGACAGGAAAATAATGTTATTGGCTCAATTATTTCTATCTCAAGACTTCTCTAGATTGCCTGAACAAACTTTACCATTTGTTAACTTTGGCTTCCTTGTTCTTTATGACGTTCTGCTTCTCTGGCATAGCCACCTGAAAGCGCTTTTAAACTCTCTGCTTAGCAAACTCCCTAAAGAATATTCCCACATTTTAAGATCTTTGAAGTTAGACACGCATTGTAAAGCTTCCTGTCTTCTATTATCAATAAACATCTGTTGGCTGAAGAACCTTCTCGAAGCCCTGCGGGAAGTTTTCTACTGCCTAGACTATGAACACCGAGTGTGCATTTAACCTGAAAATTGTACATAACAAAACATTGAAGACAGGCACGTGATCTTCCTGTAGTTTCGCTAGGGGTACACCCATCAGTTGTCTGGAGTGGCATATTACATTCACGTCTGTTTAGGTCCACACTGAATATTCCTAACAGCGTGGGCACTGTGTCTACTGACACATTACATAAAGCCTCGATGGCCCCCACACACTGGGCCCTGAGCCTCTCCTGGGCATGAAGGTGATTTCCTCAATACCCCTTCTGTCCCGTTCCTCCAGCATAGCGATTCTGTTTCCTTCTGGAACTTGAGCTCAGTGAAAATGAGACTTCTGGTGGCCGGGCGGTGGTGGCGTGTGCCTTTAATCCCAGCACTCAGGAGGCAGAGGCAAGCGGATCTTTGCGAGTTCAAGACCAGCCTGGTCTACAAGAGCTAGGTCCAGCAGGCTCCAAAGCCACAGAGAAACCCTGTCTCGAAAAACCAAAAAAAAAAAAAAAAAAAAAAAAAATGAGACTTCTGGAAATGTTAGCACCCTCATCAGAATTGTTTTTCAAATTTTGTAGCTCAGCTGTGAACTGAGGAAGCTGAAGCCTCTTCTGTTCAATGTGCTTGAAGGTTTGACATTTAGATTTACCTTAAAATAGTTTTTGCATGAAAAACCAAGAAAGGGAGGATTGTAGCTTGTACCTTGGCCTGAACTTTTATACGAGCAGGGCACAAACAGTGGCCGTGTTGAAGCTGGCTGTAGGATTTGTTGGCTTTGATTAAGCAGGAGCAGCCCAGGATCCAGAAACCAGTAATTTATATGACTAATTCTAGCTTTCACCTAACCCTTTACCCCACCCCCACCCCACCCAATCAGCATATATGGAAATGTTCCTAAAGTCATTTTGCTCTTCAGAATGACTGATTCTCCTCATACCCTGCCTATTTCCTCAAAGGAAAAATAGTCCTCAGAGCAGAGCTTACAAAGGCCAGCAACTCCCCCTCCCCCCACCCCCCCACGCAGGGGTGGGATGAAGCCTCTCTAGCTCTGAAATGTTGGGAGGGAGGAGGGCTTCTGAACTGTAGAAGCATCAGAACGATGGCTCTGAAAATTGCATTCACACATATTCAAACACTCCAAATTGTTGTTAGGTTTTTTGAGACAGAGTTCCTCTGTGTAGCCCTGACTGTCCTAGAACTCTCTCCGTACACCAGGCTGGCCTCAAACTCAAGAGATGCACCTGCCTCTGCCTCCAGAGTGTCAGAATTAAAAGTGTATGCCACCATGCCTGGCTTAATTTTTTTTTTTCAAAATAACATTTAACCTAAACTTTAATTTCTAAAGCATACTGAAGTGTCATCTAAATAGACTGTTACAGGTACTGTTTCCATTCTTAAAGTTCCCTCTCCCTCCACCTGTATCACCAACTCTTTTTAACAATGTCTCCCATCACAATTAGGAGATTGAACTGACTAGTCAGAATTTAATAAGCTAGTCTACAGAGACTGCACACAAACTGTGTCTGTGCAACTGAAAACACCTGCCACTCGGAATGTACGCCCTGGGTAGCAGGTTTTGAGAATGTTTCATAAACTGAGTAACTGCCTGAGGTATGCCAAAGCCCCATGTCCCAGTGACTCCATTTGATAAATGCCCTGGCAACCCTTGCCGTGACAAGGAGTTGTGTCGAACTAAACCCTCGCACCTCTTCTCTTAGAGCCCCCTTAAAAACATGAACAAAATAGGCTCCCCTGCCCCATGTCTGTGTGTGTGTCCACGTTTTCCTATGTTGAATGTAGAAATTTCTAGATGAAAATCTTCCACAAACATGCCAACATAAACGACTAAGGAAAGCAGAGTGCCTGTAGGGCTTCAGAGGCAGACTTCTAGTTCATCAGGTCTCTAGCTAAGGACAATGACCACAAGCACATAAACTCTGCTTCTCCCCAGAACAAAAGAACACAAGAAAGGAGTGGAGTTAAGTCGCTCTAAGGTAAGGGTGCAGGGAGGAAGTACGGAGAGAGAGTAGCATTCGGTTGCTTGCTGATGCTCCAAGGCCCCTAGTCAGCAAAGGGAGAGCTGAGACCATCTGTGCATTACACCTGGAGCCCCCTCCATCTGCTAAAGGCATCCCTGTGCAACTTAACAGGCTGTGCATTCACACAGTCACCCCTGTGCACGGTGCCTGGGGTTCCAGTGCAGAGAAGAGCTGGAGAAAGATAGTAAGGGTCTTTAAAAATAAAATACCCCTTCCTGGTTCCCTTGCTCCAACCAGACAATTATGAAACTACCCAGGAAGTGACAAACTGGGTGGAATTCCCTGCTCAATCACTTACCAGCAGGTGAACATTTGTTAGTGACCCAATGTTTTAAAAGCCTTGGGATAATGCCAAGGTATTGTTTACTTTAGCCAAACAAGGTGGTGAGGTGAAGACCAGCATTGGGGAGAACCTGTCTGTGTGTGGCTTGAAGAGGGAGCTAGAGTCTGGCCATTAATGCAGCATACGGAGGGGATACAGCACACGGAAGAGCCACCTGTACATTAATGCAGCATACGGAGGGGATA
>JAQHUG010000053.1:1876375-1893674 GCA_028555095.1 Dicrostonyx torquatus
AGAGCCACCTGTACATTAATGCAGCATACGGAGGGGATATAGCACACGGAAGAGCCACCTGTACATTAATGCAGCATACGGAGGGGATATAGCACGCGGAAGAGCCACCTGTACATTAATGCAGCATACGGAGGGGATATAGCACACGGAAGAGCCACCTGTACCTTCAGCTCTCAAATGCACCCACTGTAGTGAAAGGCCTGAGGGGCTATATTGAAAAGACACCTATGTCTCTCCAAACACAGGCCTTGGAGTCCATACCCAGCCTCCCTCCTGAGACACGGGTGAACTACTCCTATCCAGAAGCAATCCTGCCCTTGCACAGTGCAGCCTGCCCTTGCTCTAGCAATGGTTCTCCTGTTCGTCTAGCCTCCCATGATTATTCTCAACCAGATCACCCAATGAACAAATGCGCTGTAATAATTGTTTCTTTGCACAGAACTCTCCTGATTTACATACTCCCCCAGCCACCACCCCTTTCTCTTCCTTTTTAAAGAAAAAGTTGCCTAACTTTGTGTAGCCTCCAGGTGCCCCAGTCCAGCTCCTGCCATTCCTTCTGGAAGACATCCTAAGCCGCCTTCACCCACATTAGTTCATGGAAATGTTGAAGTCACCCGGTGACCTCCATGTCGCTACATCTTGGAGTCAGTCCTCAGACCTCTTGTGGCTCCCCAGCCAGAAGACCCTATTCCACTTGATCATGCACTCTTTTTTAAATCACTCAGTTCCTGAAGCTGGAGAGATGGCTTAGCAGTTAAGAGCACTTAGTGCTCTTGCAGAAGACCCATATTCAGTCCCCAGAACCACACAACTGCTCCACTGACTCTGGTGCTCTCTTCTGGCTTCTCTCATCCATGGGCACCTACACACATGTGCACATACCCACACACAGACACGCACATACACATAGGTAAAAAAAAAAAAAAAACCTTGAAAAAATACAAAACATCTAAAGAGTCCTTCAAAACTGCAGGGGAAGTTAGGAGCACTGAGAAACAACAGAACTTGTCACACAGCAAGAGACAGACACAATGACAGAGGGCCTAGATGCCTGCTAAGAGAGAGTGTCACTTTCACTTAAAATAATACATATAATACATTTCAAGCAAAGGTAAGAAAATGTTCACAAGCTACTGAGTCTAAGTGAACATTCAGAGTTCTGAGATCTTGTCTCATCGGCCTACAGCCCTAACGAAGGGGTCTTAGCTGCTTTGAGTATGCTTCCAAGACTGTACAGTTAGGGCTTTTTAATAGCCCGGACTGGAGAGATGGCTCAGCGGTTAAGAGCACTGGCTCTTCTTCCAGAGGACCCAGATTTAATTGCCAACAACCACATGGCAGCTCACAACTGTCTGTAACTCCAGTTCCAGGATATCCAACACTCTCATACAGACATGTATGCATGCAAAGCACCAATGAATATAAGACAGAAATAAATAAAACATTTAAAAAGCTCAATAACCTCCACTGACATATAGAACTTTTCATTTCTTCTCCTAAAATTTGCAAGCTTGCTTCTTATTATATCTTCCATGAGCTGATGCATGAATATATTTTGTTTCCTCAGTGGAAACAGAGATGTTGCATAGCTATATCCGTTAGACTTAAGTACCTGGTGGTACTTGGAAGCAGAAACAAAGATGCTGTTGTCAAGGTAACCACACATTTTTCCAGTGATAGAAATAGCTACAATGCTTCCTATACTCGAGGGAATACATATTGTAAAAAGATTGGCTTAGTGCAGATGAATATTTACTACTTAAAAAGAATACCCGCTTCTTTATAGACTTGTGAAATGTATTTAGATTATTCATACACCTGTCAAAAATATCTTATCTTTCTAAAGCATCAAATCTCATTTTTCTCTGCCAGCAGAACTGAATGCATCCGGTAATAACTAATATTTTATGCTACCCATAATATATCAATACATCTCATTTTATACATCAGAAGACTTATTAAATATTCAATTAGCACTTACTATTTAAAGAAAGACCATTGTGAATTCTGTGTAGAAATGCATTTACAGGATGTATTCATCAGTTACAAAAACTCTTCCTTCACAGTAGAATCTGAGAAACAGAGGCCAATTTTCTAAGATCTCAAAGGTTGCACGGGAGTTGACAGACCCTTAGGGTAGCCTGGGACTGCAACAGCAAGGAAGAAGCAGTCCCACAACACAGGGAGAAAAGCAGAAGGCAGGAGGCAGGGAGGGAAGGAGGCAGGATGTTTGGGTCAGTGGCCAGCCTTCTGCTTTGCTCCCTGTTTCCTGAGCTTCCCTGCACTAGGCACTGTGACCAATGCTGGATGTTTCTGGGGAGAGGGTGTAGAAATTAGGCTCAGCAGTAAGGAGCAGGCAATGTTGTAGGTTCATTTTTTTCTTCAATTGCACTAAACTTTATTTTTGCAGACGTTGGTGCCAGTGAAATGCTCACCAGTGAAAGGAAGAGATTTACTTCTAGTCTATATTATTATATTCTCTCTCTCTCTCTCTCTATCTATCTATCTATCTATCTATCTATCTATCTCTCTATCTCTCTCTCTGGAACAGAGGGGGACTTAAGCTGAAAACGCTAAGAATTTTATATCATTACAAAGATTCTCAAAATAAGACGAGACAAATTACTGATATTTCCCATGTTAGGTCCCACTACTGTACAACACATAACTAGGAGATCAAAGCTGTTTTGAATTTCAGCACATGCATAGAGACATGTCTGTTTTTTACCCAATGAAAGCGAAAGGTCTAATCTCTTCCTATAGCATTTGCAGAACACAGTATGTGGCTCTGAGAACCTTGGTCTTCCAGTTTGTGAAAGAAGAGAACACTGTCATAGCCATCTCAAAAGACCATGTTACTTCAGCGGGTAATACATTTGAGAGGGGCTTTAGGTAAGGTTGAAAGTTGGGTGTAGTGAGTGGCACATGCCTATCATACCTGCATACAGGATGCTGAAGCAAGATCATTTTGTGTTTCAGTCTATCCTGGGCTATATAATGAGATCCTGTCACAATAATTAACTAATTGATTTTTTTTTAAGTTTGATAACTGGAACAAGTGTTATAAGAGGTGCGGTTATACCATGTGTCCTGGTGAGGTTTTTGGTTCGTTTGGTTGTTTTTATCACCTTCACACATGCTAGAGACACCTGGAAGAAGCAGCCTCAGCTGAGAACATCACTCTGGCCTGTAGGCAATCAGTGGGACATTTTCTTGATTAAGGATTGATGTGGGAGGGCCCAGCTCCCAGGGTGGTGCCACTCCTAGGCAGGTGGTCTCGTGTTAAACAAAAGAACAAGCTGAGCAAGCCAGGAAGCATCCCTCCATGGCCTCTGCTTCAGTTCCTTCCTCTGGCTCCTGCCCTGACTTCCGTTGTTATTGGCTACAAGCTGTAAATGAAAGGAACCCTTTCCTGCCCAAACTGCTTTGGGGCACGGTGTTTATCACAGCAATGGACACCATGAGTAACTGAAGCAGCAAGGTTCCTGCTACCCATGTCAGAATGAACAGGCTGTGGGCAGGACCGGGAATACCAGTGAAAGGGATCAAAACAGGCCCAGAAAAGCTCTCCGGGTGAGCCTAAACATGGAAAAAGCTCACCTTGAACTACTGATCCATCAGTGTCCTCCCACAGGTGGCATCCTACTGATGGAGGGACACTAAAGTTAGTAGCTTCTCTGAAACTACCAATTCCTCGGGGCCACCAAAACCAAGGAAGGGATCTGGGGAGGTTCTGTGGAAGAGCCAAGACTCTCTGCTATGCTGATTAAGTCCAAACTGATATGTGATTTTAGTCTACTGCATGTCCAATGAGGAATTTAACCGTGGTAATACTGAAAAGAAATAGTAGATGAGAAACAGGAGAAGCCAAAACCCACAAGCCTCGTGAGGCTGCTCCTGACATGAGCTGTGTCAGTAGACTGACCGGCATTTGCCGGGGCCTTTGAAGGCCTCACTTTCAGCTACAGTCGCAAACCACCGGAACTAAAACGCGTATTTTAAAATCTAAGAGTATGAAGGCATAGGAAGTGCCAATAGCCTCACAGAAAAATGACTTAGAGCTAAAAGGACCTATTCTGTTGCCTTTCTCCTAAATCAAATGTCTTAATGAGACTCCAGCAGAAGTCCTAGGCTAGCAACAATACCCATGGGGATGAACATAAATAATAATCATCGTTGGATTCTATGACAAAATGTAACCAGCTCTTTCTCAGATCAGAGAGTTCAGGAAGACTGAGACTGGGTAAGATAAACAGTGCTAGCCCCTGAGCTGCGGGCACGTGTCTTCACAGCTACTGTACCGATGAAGAGAGGTGTCTATATTCATCCAGTCAAAGAGCACCAGGAAGCCAGTCTGCACTCCCCTGGATGCTGGGATGGATGGGGTGGCGTGACCCAAGAAGGTCCTTCTGAGGCACCTTCTGAGCCAAAGTCTCCAGCACAAAGCAAATTGTCAAACACTATTGCATAGGCTCCTGGAGTGGGGGTGGGGGTAACTAGAGGAAATCCACAATGTTTTATTCCCTGCAAATGCAGCACAATCCACACATAGACTACAGTCTTTCTAGCCAGAGACAACAGGAGTCTTCTTCCCCACTGTAAATACCATGTGTAAGTTTTCCGTCAATAAGTCACCCATCCCCCAAATCTGCCACCATGCTGAGTCCTGAGTCAGCACAGCTATACTTTCCTCACTCCCTTGCCCTCCAGCAGAGGCCCCAAGGAGAATTCGTTCCAAAGATCAATTTTGATTTCTTTTAACTTTCAATCACTATGTGGTGTGTAGTTGTAATGTGACATTAGCACCTCTGATATGCCAGGAACATTCTGAATCTTTTTCTTAATTTATGTACGCTAAGAGTCATATATAGCAAAGAGATGGATGTTTAGTTTCGTTCAGGCAGACGAGAGTGAGCTGTGCAGCCACAGAAGAGCTCTGGATGTGCCATCTCTCCACCTCCCCTTCTCCAGAGTGTCTAGAGTCACCAGTATATACCACCGCAGCCAGGTCTAGGCACAGTCTTTACTAACGCAAGTAAACTCAAACATCCTCAAGAGTGAGTATCCATTCCTTGCATTTGTGGAACCGAAGCACACAACTAGGGGAAGCAGGTATCAAGTCTAGACCTAGAGCCTTGCATTTCTGCATGTCTTGCTGTAGGGACCCCTCCAGCTGCAATGAACAGGTGCCACTGAAGACTGCACCATCCAGTACTCCTCCTTGACATCACATATTAACATCATATAAAGGAACATAGTAGGCTATGATATTGCCAACTAAGATTCTTAAAGATCAATTAAAAATAATTTCCATTTTATTTACCAGAAAACATCATTTCCTCAGACAGATCCAAATTATTTGAAATAAAGCAAAATCCCTCCTTCCCTCCTTCTCTCCCTCCCTCCACCCCCTACCTCTAGCACACACACAGTCTCTCACTGTAGGCCCAAGCAACTGTAAACATCCCATACCTATCAAAAACGTAAATCATCAGAAGAGGCATCCACCACCTTTGGTCCTGAAGCTACAAAGCTCAGGAAGAAGAAGGTTTTAATCTTCTTTAAAGGAGAGAGGTTCTTAACCAAGACCTACCCATGAAACTGACTCTTTGGAATCACAGTGACTACTTCTCTTAGATACAAAAAGAAACTTTTCTAAATGCAATTTGCAGGACAGCAGAACCTAATCATCTAAGCCAGTTCGCCACATGAACTCTTTCTGTTGTTGTGGTTTGGTTTGGTTTGGTTTGATTTTTGAGACAGGGTTTCTCTGTTAAAAAGCCCTGACTGTCTTGGAACTAGCTCTGTAGATCAGGCTGGACTTGAACTCACAGAGATCCACCTGCCTCTGCCTCCCGAGTGTACCACCTTCACCTGGAGCCACATGAACTCTTATATATTATCAGAGAAATGTGTGTGAAAATACTTGTGCATATGTGCACATATCTTATATGGCTTCAATCAAGATTCTCCCATTTGAAATACTATAAATTACAGTAAACAGAGGATCAATTTACGAAGTGACAAGGGATTACTAGTGCATTAATTAACACTGGGCTTTCCCCAAATTCTGCAAATGAATTTTAGCCAATGGGTGAAAAAGCATAAGCCCTGGGTACTTGCTGATAGCACATTTGGGCTTACTTTCTTCTGGAGCTGCTGTATGATGAGGTGTTCACACAGCCAAGCACAGTTCACCCCCTACTGCAGTGTGTGTGTGTGTGTGTGTGTGTGTGTGTGTGTGTGTGTGTGTGTGTGTGTGTATGTCCTGGGCTTCACCTTTTCTCAGTAGCAAGTTCAAATACCAGAACACCTTGTCCAGGAATCACATTTGGCAGGAATGTTCTCATCTTGGAAACCTGGGGACCAAAATATGGTCATCCCTAAGAATGGCAGATCCTGCAGCTAACAGGAATTGGTCAGCGTTCTCACATGTCACAGACCTGCCGGTTCTCATACTCCCATCCTCTTTCCAGTATCAAGCCCATCTCCTCACTGTTTGTAAAACAAAGGGCAATGCGAAGGAAGTTGAAATGCGTCCTAACAAAATAGGGAAGAGACCTGGGGGAGCGGCAGCCTAGGGAGGAGGGACGATTTCACAGCGGCACTGATGAGGCGTCTGAATTTACTAGCCCTTACTGTCAGTTCACAAGTCCTCTAGTAGCAAAGGGTCTCTTTAATGGTCTAGCAATTGGATTGTGAATGTCCATGATGTGGCATGAGTGGGAAAGAGTGGGCAAGAGACCCAGCCAATGTCTACCTCCATTCCAGCCACTAACTAGCCCTTCGTCCGGCAATACATGATCTGCCTCCCTCGCCTCAAATGCATCCATCCATAATTCAGAATCCTTCCTCTATCCTGCAACTCAGAGGTTTGGATTTTTTCTTTAGCTTGCATGTATTTGAGTGTTTTGCCTGCAAGTGTGCATGTGCACCACAAGCATGCCTGCAAAGATCAGAAGAGGACATCAGATTCCCTGACACTGGAGCTACAAATAGTGTGGGCCGCCACGTGGATCCTGGGAGCCAAATTAGGGTGCTCAGTAAGAGCAGCAAGTGCTCTTAACCGGGAGCCATCTCTCCAGTCCTGACTCAAAGGTCTTTTTGTGTGTTTGTTTGTTTTTGTTTTCTCAAGACAGGGTTTCTCTGTAGCTTTGGAGCCTGTCCTGGAACTAGCTCTTGTAGACCAGGTTGGCCTCTAACTCACAGAGATCCACCTGCCTCTGCCTCCCGAGTGCTGGGATTAAAGGCGTGCGCCACCACTGCCCGGCGACTCAAAGGTCTTAACTGAGCCCCAAATGTCTGTGGGGAGGGGAAAGAGAGCATCCAGTCTATTGAGGATTACACAAACCATGGTAATACACCTTTTTTCATCTATTTATGTTACTGTGAATTCATTGCTTTTTTTTTTTTTTTTGGTTTTTCGAGACAGGGTTTCTCTGTGGCCTTTGGAGCCTGTCCTGGAACTAGCTCTCGTAGACCAGGCTGGCCTCGAACTCACAGAGATCCGCCTGCCTCTGCCTCCCAAGTGCTGGGATTAAAGGCATGCGCCACCACCACCTGGCTCATTGCTATTTTTAAATGAATTAACTATTCATCAGTCTTAATTTCTAATCCAGCAAACATCAAAAAAACTCTTGAAGTACTGGATAACACTGAAGAACGCAAGGGGGTTCCTGAGGCCAGAAAGTCTGAGGATTGCTAGTACAATGATTAAAAGGACGAGTTCCAGAGCCAACTGCCAATTCAAGTCTCACTTCTGCGTCTTGTGTGACACTGGACACAGTCCCTGAGCCGTTCTGTGATGCTTAGCTCTAAAGCTGTCAGAGAAGTAAATGACTGGTCCATGCACTGTACTACATCCATCATTATCTTCCCTGCGAGTCTCAGCCACCACCACTGTCTCCTTTCCCATCCCCACCTCGCCCCACCGCCGCCCACCCTGTGTTTTTGTTCAGCTGGAAAGGGCCAACTATAGCTGCGGAAAACACAGCCACCGCTTTCCTACCACTGGCCTCCAGCAGCCAACTGTACTTTGAATTTGCCCTTCACAGAAGCTCCATCAGCAAATGACAACTAGAAAATCAAAGCGAGTCAGGCAGCGTTTTTAAAAACATGCGCTGTCAGATGAATTTGAATGTAGTGTAGGAAAGCTAGCCTTAGGAATAATCAATGAAACAGGAGGAAGTGGAGAGAGAATGCAAGCAATTACCTCCGTTTCTTAAAGGAAAAAGTACTATTTACCCAAAGTGCCTTCAGTTAGAGCCGCTTTTTTGTTTTGTTTTTTTTTCCTTCATCTCCCTTATCAAATCTTTGACCTACCCAAGGGCCCTCTTTCCACTAGTAAACAACTCAAGCCATATGATTTTTTTTGATGGACCAGATTTCTATCACACACGTGACTGACAGCCATTTGATCTTGGAAGAGGGGCAGATCTTGGATTTTTATAACTATTTATAACAATAAAATTATGATTATTCACAGCCTCTTGAATCTATGACTTTTCTAATATATATATTAGAAAATATATATAAATATATTTTTATATATTATAAATATATATTTATATATTATATTATAAACATATATATTTATATGTATATAAATATATTATATATTAGAAAAGTATATAAATATATATAAATTTATATATATTTATTATATATAGGGGGGGCTTTTGGGGGGCTGTTTTTGCTTTTCCAAGACAAGGTTTCGCTATATAACAGCCCTAGGTGTCCTGAAATTCATTCTGCACACCAGGATGCCTCAAACTTACAGAGATCCACCTGCCTCTACCTCTTGTGTGCTGGGATTAAAGGCATGCACTACCACAGCCCGGCTCTAATTTATATTTTAATTATTTCTTTAATTTTTGCTCCATGAATATTCCTATTTTACAGCTTAGAAAGCTGAAGCTCAAAGAAACTAGCAAACGTACCCAAAGCCACAGGACCAAAATGGCAGAAGTGAAACTGAATACTCATGAAATTGGAACATTTAAAGAGACAGGAGCCTAGGTGCACAGAGCAGGAAGCAGAGTGCCCTGGCTGCAGTTGGGGGTGGAGTTACAGCTAAACTAATTTTATCAGGGGGTTACCACATAAGCAAATGGTCCCTAGAGTGGAAATAACCTCCAGAGTCCCCCCAGAGTGTCCCACAGCCTCTGGGTTGTACCACTACAGCTCAACCTATGCATCTCGAATTACAGTTTTTTAAACCTTAAAGTACGTGTGTGTGTGTGTGTGTGTGCGTGCGTGCAACACAGCCAGGTAGAAGTCCTCTGACAACCTTCAGAAGTGGTTATCTCCTCTCTACCATGTGAGTTCCAGGGATCCAACCCAAATCCTCAGGCTGGTGAGCGAACATCTTTACCCACTGTGCCATCTTACTGGCCTTACTTTTTAATCTACTAATTTCTTTGTACAATGGCTATCTTGGAAATAAGAGGGATTTTTTTAAAAGATTTATTTTATTTTTTCCCTGAGACAGGGTCTCACCTATGTAACTCTAGCTGTCCTGGAACTCGCTCTGTAGACCAGGCTGGCTTCGAACTCACAGAGATCTGCCTGCCTCTGCCTCCCGAGTGCTGGGATTAAAAGTATGCGACACTACACCTAGCTGAGATATATTTATTTTTATCTTATGTGTATTGGTGTTTTACCTGCATGAACATCTTGGTGAGGGCATCAGATCTGGAACTGGAATGGATGTGAGCTTCTGTGTGGGTGCTGGGAATTGAACCTAGGTCCTCTGGAAAAGCAGTCAGTGCTCTTAACCACTGAGCCATTTCTCTAGCCCCAAGGTTTTAAAAAGGTACCCAGTATGTTTTATATTTAGGCTGCTTCTGTGTAGGGTGTTTTGTAAGTTGAGAACCGTCTGCATTCATGTATGATGTCATTAAATATATATTTGGTGTGTCTAAAACTATCTGGCATTTGCCCTTTACCAACTGCGGGTATTTTAGTTTCTCAATATGTAAGCTTAAAAGGCACAGCCAAATCTAATGACTGCCAAACTCATACAGTGAGTGACTCAAGTCCACTATAGAACTTTCAAATAGAAAAAAGAAAACTGATTCACAAAGCATTAATTAGGATGAGCAATCACTTGAGATGAATAAAAAGAAAACTTCTCTGAAACCATTAGTTGTCCTGAAGATGTTTAAGTGCGCATTAACTAAAACAGCACTGTCGAGGGAAAACTTTGGTCCTGTATAACAGACATTGAAAATATGAATGTAATAGTCTAAAAAGGTGCTAAGCTGAGCATTCAAACATGCCTTAAGAATGGAGATGTATTTAAGCTAAGAAACCCAGTGTAGTGGCCACATCTGTGTCCTAGCGCTTTAGAAATAAATCAGAGCAACCAGGAATTCAAGGTCATTCTCCACTGCAGAGTAAATTCAAGGCCAGCCTGGACTATGAGACCCTTAGTCAAAAAAATAAATAAAAAAAAACTGGTGGCCTGGTGGTGGTGGCATATGCCTTTAATCCCAGCACTCGGAGGCAGAGGCAGGTGGATCTCTATGAGTTCGAGGCCAGCTGGTGTACAGAGAGAGTGCCAGGACAGCCTAAGCTACATAGAGAAGCTCTGTCTTCAAAACAAAACAAAGGAAAAAGAAAAAGAAAAAAACAAAGAGCTGTCATCTGCAAAACACAACGTAAGAGGTGATATATATATTTCTCCCACATCAGCTATCTACAGTGATAAGGATGGATGAATGAAAGAGTGGACAGAGGGATAGTTGGAGAGACAATCAGAAAACCAGGAAATGTGAAGAAAGAGGAAGTTGGGGTGGTGAAAGCCATGATGAACTGAAACTAAGCAGGGATGACATTTATGACTGCACTCACCTCTTGGTTTCTGTGAGAAGTGAATTCTACACTATACCCTGACAAGATCAAGCTGATGAACTGAGTTAGCTCATCCTTTCAACAAACACTGCTGAGCTCCATGACCCCTGTCACTTCAGGACAGACAACTGTGATAAGCTCCGGGACATCATGTGGAGGAGGACGTAAGCCTGAAGCACAGCCCCACAGACTGCATGAAAAATTCTGAGGTGGAAACTTCTCAGGGTGCCAGCACACAAAAGAGGCGTCTAACCCACCCTAGGCCAATCAGAAAAAGAAGCTTCCAGAAAGAAAACAAAAAACAACAGCAATAACCATCTCTGCCTACTGAATCTATCGCACATGTATGTGTCTCATGGAAATTTCCCTTTTGTTTGGCATTACATCACTGACCTTTTCAACAGTGCTCATTTCTTGAGTACACATCAATCAATATAAACTTATTGAATGCCAAAAATTCAAGAGCCTCATTTTTCTGGGTTATTCTCCATGCGCTAGAAGCCAAAGTTATAGGAAGACAAACATGTCCCTGGGGAAAAATAAGTTCCCAGGTCAGAGACTTCAATAATCTTCCACATAAGAGAAACGTGATACTGCTTTGGGACACAGTGTTTTTTCACAAGCTCTTTTTTAAATCGCGTGATTTTTCTATCCAAATTAAGTTTAGACATTTCTCCAAAATAAACTTCATGAAGGCTAATAAGAGGGGAAAAAACACTAAAATGTAACTTTAAATATTTTAATATGATTAAATTCATTAATAGGAAATTCTTTTCACTACTTTATTTTTATTGCTGCACATGCATGCCTGGTGCCTGAGGAGGACAAAAGAGGGCATTGGGTTCCCTGGAACTATAACTGCAGATGGTTGTGAGCTGCACACGGGTGCTGGAAATCAAACCTGAGTCCTCTGTGAGAACAGCCAGCCTGGCTCTTAATAGCTAAACTCTACAGTCCTTCAGGAAATTCTTCCAGACTAGCAACATCGCATAGATTTCTTTGACAGGCTGGAATCAAAATCAGGTTGCTCCATTTACAAGCTGTTAGCCAACTTCTTCACCTCTCTTTCTCTCTCTCTCTCTCTCTCTCTCTCTCTCTCTCTCTCTCTCTCTCTCTTTCTCTCTCTCTCTCTCTCTCTCTCTCTCTCTCTCTCTCTCTCTCTCTCTCTGTGTGTGTGTGTGTGTGTGTGTGTGTGTGTGTGTGTGTGTGTGTGTGTGTGTATGGGGAGGGGGTTCCGCGCGCCAGGGTTTCTGTGTAGCCCTGGCTGTCCTGGAACTCACTCTGTAGACCAGGCTAGCCTCAAACTCAACAGAGATCGGCCTGCCTGTGCCTCTGCCTCCACAGTGCCAGACTGAAGGTGGGCACCACCACACCCAGCTTCACCTTTCTAGTTGTAAGAGGCCCAGCTCCACGTTTCTATTTATAATAGGTAAATAAAGAGTTATAAACAGCCCCTACTTCCAGAGTTGACAAATTAAATATGCATATCTATAAGGGATGTGGAAGCCTGGGTCTGTCCACCTGCGACCCAGCACTTGGAAGGTGGAGGCAGGAGGATCAGGAGATCAAGATCAGCCAAGGCTACCTAGAAAGTTCAAGGGTAGCAGGAGCTATACATGACCTTGACTAGGGGAAAAAGAAACAATAAGGAATTTGAAATAGTGTCTACCCTAAGAGTTAAGTAGTATCTAGTTTCAATAACTACGATGCTTCTAATTCTAGGAAATTCTAGAAACCAAACAAATAAAATACATAGTTCTGGAGAAGTTAACTGTGGGAAAAAGAGGGCATCCATCAGGTTCAGCAACTTTTGTCATTCTGTCCTTTTCTCCACTTGGGGGAGAAGGGCCCTGGGCACATCTGTGGAAAAAAAGCTGAACTCAGTAACATACCCACCTCTAAGGCTTCTTCCCAGGGAAAATCAGCAAAAATATTAATTTTCTAATTCAGAGGTATGTGTATTGTCTTTGTATTAATTTCCCTGTTGCTGTTATTTTTTTCTTCCAAGACTTTGATGAAATGACTCAAAAGAAAAACGGTCACTAATTACTAGAAAGAATCTAAAATGCCACGAGGTGAGACAGTTGCAGCATTTCTGAAATTAATACTTCCTCCTGAGGACGGAGATAAGGGCGGAGTGTCTACGTAATGTCTCCTCAACAAAGCAGCCTAGGAGTAACTCTCGGCTATGCCATTTTCAAATCCTCACTGGGAACCATCTGGAATCACCCGCAGAGCCTCGGGGAGTTCCTCGTGGGTCTGGGGATTTAACGTGACAACTGCGGGCCCCTGCGGGCGCGGGTGCACGCCCTGCACCGCAAGGCTGCCAACGTCAGGACCACGGGTGCGAGTGCCTGCAGATAGGGCGGCTGCCCTCGCTCCCTCCCTCCTCGGGAGGCGTCTACACCGCCACGCGCGTCAAACCGCGCCGAGCCTCGCGGCCCCGTGCAGGTTTCCTCAAAGCACACCCCTGGATTAGCCCCGACGTCCGGGGCTCCCTTGGTTCTCCTTGTCACTGGCTCCCCACTGCGGTACCCAGTCCCTTCGATCCCTCCGGCCACGCGCACCGGAGGAAGGCGGAACCTAGTGAATCACCGTCACGTGGGCGCTGGATGAGCAGAAGCGGGCTGCGCAGAAAACATCTGCGCAGCGGCTGCCCGCGCAACGCCGGCTTTGGCGCCCGCAGCCCCAATGGAAAATTTTCAGGAGGCATACTGAGGCTGCGCAAGCGGACCACGCCCATTCCCGCCAAGGTCCTTCCCCAGGGGAAAAGCCCCTCTCCGCGCGCGCTTCTCCGTAAGCCCCGCCCTCCCCGGGTCGCTGCCACGCCTCCCGGCTCGGCCTTGACTGCCCGGGCTGCAGGCGGTGGTTGCTCTGCCCTACTGCGAAGTGACCTCACGTGTGACCCGGCTGGCATCCTCAGGGGAGAGGAGCGGCACCCTGGCGCCTCCACCTTCGCCTGCGGGGCGCCGCGGCCGCAGCCCCGCCACCTCCGCTCCACGCTCGGGTCCCACACCTCGTGGTTGGAGCAAGACGGAGGGAGGAGCGGTTGGGATGGGCGTCTGCGGCTCGGTGAGGGGGGGGGGGAACCGACGGTCGCCTGAACAAAGCTCGTCCTGACTTCACCCACCAGGAAAATAAATAATAAGTAATCATTTTCCCCATCCAGAAACAGGCCTCACAGAGTTTAGCCCTGAGGCAGCAATTTTGAGGAGCTTGACCTAACCCACCCAGGGGTCACAAATGGCTACACCATCCATGACACTTTGAGGTGTGTGGTATGCCTGGTTCAAGAAAACAAATTGGCGGGTTGATTCCGAACGGTTGACTCGGGTGAGAGTTGCTGAATGCGGAGGCGGTAAAGTGACATTAGCTCCAGTTACCCCCAAACAAGTTTACTTGAAACCGGATGCAAGTGTCTGCATGAGACAGCCTTGTGCCAAAGATTTCTGCCAAAACAGTAAGAGTTTCTGTGAGTAAAAATCTCAGAACCAAGCCCATAAATCACCCCGCAACCAGAACTGTAGGTATGTTAATTTTAATAAATCCTTATTTCAGTATCTTAGCCTTGGGCAAATAAGAGGAAATTGAAGGCCAAGAAGGTAGTCCATTGTGAGCCCAAAGTAGACCCAATATATCGATCGGTAAATTCCTGTTCTTTCTCTTTGAGCAAGAAGAATTGTAACGATGTGAGATTTTTAATTTTTCAAAGCAATTGAACATAGCCCAGTATTCAACAAAACGTACATCTTTGTAAAGCACACAGTTCTTGTTTTCTCGCTTCATTCTTCATTCTAAGTTGAGCATTCTGTAAACCTGTGGGCATGCGTGAGAGAGAGCAGGTGTGGCATGGCTTTCATGGCTCACTTTCCAGCCCATTGGTTGCTGATTAGCAGGTGTCAGTGAAAAGAAGTAGGATCGGAAATCCTCCTTCTCCCCTGCCGTTCTTCCCGACACCTAGCAAAATGGGCCACTGCAGGACCACTGGGCAGTGCCAGTGGTAAGCATGACAAAGCACCTGAATCAAGCTAGCCCTTGTCTTCAGGGAGGAGACGGTGCTGATGCTAGGTCCCAGAAGAATTTCCAGGTCCACTAGCATCAAACGTTCATACTAAAATATCAGGAATCTACCTGAATATTTCTAAAAAAGATTTTTAAGACTGTCTGGGGTCACCAGAAATTTATTCTTGTGGAGGAAAACATGCATTGGACACAAACACTCCTTACAAATACATGGTTTCACTGTGTTAATGTCCTTTTTAAACATGACTGAGTGGTTTGGTCCTGGTCAGTGGAGTATAAAACATCACAGCAGTGCTGCCAGGCAGTGTTAGCTTTCTTAGTAAAACTGACACACAAAATTGACACTTCTTTCATCCCCATGGTTGTCTGCCTTTTGACCCCCAAAACCAATCTAGTCAGCCTGTGATCCTACTGGGAGACACCCCCCAGGATATTAAAGCAGTCACGATGGGGAAAAAAACAAGTTGCAACTAGTTTCAGAAAAGACTGGCATGGCCAAAAGTCAACCTCAAACTGCTCCGTCTGTAAACCTCCTACTGTGTGCTGCAGGCTAAGCCACTTTTCATTGCATATCACATTTATTGCAATGGTGCCTGGTTGACAAACCCTCTGTGGTAGCCAACACAGAGTAGTGCCCAACGATTCTCCCTGCCGCTATCCATGCTTGTCTGTAGTCTTCTTCCGTGTTGAATCAGGACTTGTCTCTGTGGATAATACAATATGACAGAAGAAAGAAAAGTGTCTGAGGACGAGTTCAGTAAGGCAGCTTCTGCCTTGGTCTCTCCTCAGTCATCTTCACTAGGGTAAGCCAGAAGCCCTGTCATGGAGACGTCAATGGGCTCATGGAGGAGCCTTAGAGAGGGACCAGCTGCCACCATGCCAGTGAAAGGGGCTGAAAGGGATGTTTCAACCTTTATCGACATAGCAGGGGACTACAGCCCACAAGAGCCTGCAGCTTTGCAGTCGACCCCAAGCCAGAGCACCCAACTGAACTTTGGAATTCCTGATTGGCAGTTTTCAGCCAGTAAGAGGGATAATTTGCTGCACAGCGATTGATTTCTAATGAGTAGCCTCCAATTTCAGAAACATGCCCCAGCAGCAGAATGCTGAGTTCTGTTACTTTGGACTTAGGAGCCATTTTACAGAGGTATACATGCTCCCAAGAATAGACCATACGAAGTAATGGAGGGGGTGTCAAAGAAGGAATCTTTTAATGGACCCAGAAGAGATTAATATTAAGAAAACATAGAATATGACAATATCAATAAAACTGGAAGCCATTTTAATAAGTGAAAGGAGCCTACACTGTAGGATCTCATATGTGCAACTTAAATTAGTTGAACTTCTAGAACTAAGGAATAGAACTATGGGGCTGGTTATCGTGGTTAAATTTGAAGATGGCAAGGTAGCTCAGGAAAGTGTTTGCTGTATAAGCGTGAGGACCTGGGTCTACAGTCACAAAACCCACAATTCTTTCCTTCCCTTCTTCTTCCCTCCTTCCCTTCCTCTTTTCTTTTTTCTCCTGAAACAGAGATTCCGTGTAGTAGCTCTGGCTGTCCTAGAACTCACTCTGTAGACCAGGCTGGCCTCGAACTCGGCGCTGCTTGCCTCTGCCTCCTTGAGTGCAGGGATTAAAGGTGTGCACCACCACTGCCCCGACTTGAACCCATTTTAAAAAAAAAAAAAAAAAAAAAAAGATGATGAGTATGGCAACATGCATCTGTAATCCCAGCCTTAGGAGGCAGGGACAGAAGGATCCCAATGGCTTGGACCAGTCATTCTAGCCAATTAGTGAGCGCCAGATTCAGTAAGAAATCATGTCTCAAAAGATCAAGTGGAAAGTGGTAGGGAAAGATTCATCACATTGACTTCTAGCCTTTACAGGTGCAAGCATGGGTATACATACGTCACACATAAGACCACACAGTGACTATGAAATTTCAGTTAAATAGAATGAGTTCACAAGGTGTACTGTCTATCATGGTGACTATACCTAATAATGATGTATTTTATTTTGAATATTCAAAGAGAGATTGTAAGTGTTCTTGTCCCTACTAAAGATAAATATGCGAGGCAATACAGATACTACTTAGCCTACTTGAGCCATTCATATGTAAGCACACTTCAAAATGACTTTCATAAAATACATCATTTTATTGGACAGTTTAAAAAACAAATCAAAATATAGAACATGGGAATAAAGGAGAGGGTGTGGTTTGGAGGTAGAGGGAGGGGAGGAAAATTAATTTTATATCTTTCTTTAATGCTAGGGTGTAAGTTTGTACTTTGAGTAACACTGTCTTGGGACAAGGGAATCAGGCTGTCATTTAATTAGATAAAACAAAGCCCTTAGAAAGCAAGTCTTGGGGCTGGAGAGATGGCTCAGCGGTTAAGAGCATTGCCTGCTCTTCCAAAGGTCCTG
>JAQHUG010000053.1:1894910-1914175 GCA_028555095.1 Dicrostonyx torquatus
GAAGAGGACACAAGGAGTGCCTGCGGAATTGGAAAGGAGTGTCGGGATGGAGGCCAAGATACAGCATTCTCATGTATGAAATCATCCAAATAGATATGTAATATATTTAAAAATAAAGAACAAGCCAGATGTAGTGATGTATGCCTTTACTTTGCAGCACTTGTGAGGCAGAGGCAGGCAGATCTCTGAGTTTCGAGGCCAGCCTGATCTACAGAGTGAGATCCAGGACAGTCGGCTACACAGAGAAACCCCCCTGCCCACCTGGCCCCCAAAAAGAAAGATTCTACTTTATATTCCGAAAAGGCTTTTTGATACTGGTTACAAAATGGACTGTGAGCACACAGAATGGAAGTCTACACGAGGTTAGGATGTGACCTGTGAGGACAATGGGCATGGCTTGTTGATAGGCTGAGGGAAAAGCAGACTTAAAATGAGAGTCCGAGATGAGTACGTGGCTTGGGGGTTGAGCCCCTTTATCAATCACTGCAACATTCCTTGAAAATTGCTAGGTTAGAAAAGGAACAGTTTTGATAGGGAAATCCAGAATTCTGCTGTCGTCTATAAGGGATGTGATAGATGCCCTTCAGTCATGCTAGGTAATAGGTCTCTTCTGCTTCTAGAGAAACTCAGAATCCTTTGTTCCTGCATTTACGAATTCAGGAGATATGGTAATCAAAGTAGATTAAGCCCTATTGTTATCTTTTTACACTCTAGTGAGGGCAGCAGGCAATAATCATATAAATTCCACATAATTGCAGGTGGTGATGAGTGCCAACGGAGAAAAAGTTTCATCCATACACATATTTGAAAAGAACTCTCTTCTTCTATGTGACTGGGTAAGATAAACTGAGGCTGCCCTGCAATGATTAGAGCGTTTCCACCGGTAGCAGGCAACACTATGCAGACAACAGTAAAAGGAGTTTCCAGAGGTCTTTATATAGTAAGAACACTCTCAGATGAAATCACCAGATCCAGAAGAGCTAAGGAAAGATGTGGCATTTAAGGTGAGTCTCTAAGGAAAAACACTTGATACGTAGGAAAGGCAAGGTGACAGAGCACGAAGAACATTCTAGGAGGAGGAGTGATTTGTAACTGAAAACAATAAGCAAGGGATTTTGGCAAAAGCACAGAGTATGAAAGGAATATATTGATTATCTATTGATAAGTACTAAACTGTGCCAGCATGTAGTGGTTTAAAACAATGAACAATTGTCACTTGTTCCTATGGGTCAAGAATCTGGGCTGGGCGTACCAGATTTCTGTGACGAAGGTTTCCCCTGGGGACAAAGTCATCTCAAGGGCCGACTTAAACAAGAGGAAGCCTCCAAGCTTATTCTTGACTCTGGCAGGCTTCTGGGATTCCCTGGTTTTGCCACAGATAACAGCTTTTGCCACCTGGATCTTCCCATGGGACAATTGATGAGATGGCGGTTGGTTTTCCTTGAAGGAAATGCAGAAAAAGTCAAAGGAGAGGGAGGAAGGCAAGAGAACAAGATAAACGCAAGCCACGGACTTTTCTTTGAAAGATTATTTTATGTGTATGGGTGTTTTTTCTGTCTGGTGTGTGTGTGTGTGTGTGTGTGTGTGTGTGTGTGTGTGTGTGTGTGTGTGTGTATCACTCGCATGTCTGGTGCCCATGGATGTTGAAAGAAGGCATCAGATCTGCTGAATGATGAGACTGTTTTGAGCCACAGTGAGGGTGCTGAGAATTAAACCTAGGTCCTTTGCATGAACAACAAGTACTCTTAAGCACTGAACCATCTCTCCAGCTTTCATAAAAGCCAATGGCCATTTGTAACCAAGTTTCAGAAGTGAGGAGGTTGGAGAGATGGCTCAGTGGTGAAGATCATGTGCCTTTCAGAACACTAGTTTCTCAGCTCCCTTGTAAGTAGCTCCCAATAGGTTCTAGCTACAGTCCTGGGGATCCCATCCCTCTGTGAGCACATGCCTGTGTGTGCATACAGGCACACACTCAAATAAATAAGAGAGTCAGTCCTTTTTTATTTTTTCAAACAAGTGATGTGCTGTTACTTTTGCCAAGTAGAGTCACATTCGTAGGCCGGTCCATGTTCATGAAGAGAGGATTTACAAAAGGTAGGAGACCAGAAAGTAAGATTCACAGGGTTCATCATTAGCATGGGTGGAATATAGGCAAGACCAAATGCGGGCTACGGATGCTAACCTCAGAAGGAGACTCGCTGAAAAAGGAAAGTAGGGACAAACGAATCCACTGTAGGCTGAATACAACAGGCTGGATAAGCACATTTCTGAGGGTCACTCCTCAGCCCTGCTGTTTAACAGGTTGGGAAGGTTAACGAATTACAGCCTCTCTGAAACAAAAGCACTCTGTTTTATAGGTAATAATGGTCAAATAATTCTATAGAAGGCAGCTATCTGCCCTCACTAAAACACTTCCAACAACTCTGTATGCCAGAGAGAGGTGGTGCACGCCTTTAATGCCAGCACTCAGGAGGCAGAGGCAGGCGGATCTCTGAGTTCAAGCCCAGCCTGATCTTCAGAGCAAGTTCCAGGTCAAGGCCACATAGAGAAACTGTCTTGAAAAACCAAAACAAACAAAACAAACTCCACAAAACTTCCAACAACTTATCTTGACAATGAACTCAAGAGAAATCTGAGCTGCCTTCCCCTCACAGAATATGCTATCAGGTTGCTCTCAGACTTCATTGGTCCCAGCAAGAAAGACATTTTACATCACAAAACCAAGTGTGGTGGCAAAGGCAGCACCACCAGCTCCAGCAGTGATCCCAACTCCAGGTGTGAGTTCCGGCTCAGCCCAGACGTGTTTTCTGAAATTTTGGCTCAAAAACACACCCCCAGTACATTTTGCATCACAACTCAAAATGCATCGTATTTAGCAAAATACAAGTTTCACAGCAAAATGCTTAGTTTTGCTATTGATGGGATAGTGATTTCCCCCCATTCCATCCTACCCGGTGGAGAAGGGTGTAAGCCGGTAGACATCACAGAGTTCATCAGTCTCAACCACTTGGTCCCTTTCGCAGTTTGAAAAATGCAGGCCTTCAGTTTTACATTTGGGGGCCCGGTTTCATCGCGTCTACTGCCTTCTAGACAAAGAACAGCAAAACCCCAACACAGCTGAGGTCTAAGCGAGACCAAGCAGGAAAACACTCGGTTAGGTATTTATTTTTAAGTTTATTTTTAGGTGTATTGGTGTTCTGCTGACGTTTTTGTCTCTGCACCACGTGTATGATGTGGCCACAGAAGCCAGAAGAGGACTTTGGATCCCCTGGAACTGGAGTTACAAACAGTAATATTTGAATATATAAATTGATACACAAACCAGACCACTCTGGAAAGAAGTGCCATTAGTAATTAAAGTAGGAGTGTCTGGGCTAGAGTGAGGGCTTCCTGGGCAATAACACAGTGTCTCCAGGTTAGGGCTGGCTGTCACAGTAGTGCCATGTGACTGATGAGAATTGAACCTGGGTCCTCCAGAAGGGCTGCGATGCTCTTAACCAGTGAGCCATCTCTCCAGGCCCAGTAATTTTTTGATTGGCTGTTAGGAAGACTCAAACTGGTGATAGAAAAAGTCTTTTGTTTTGTTTTGCTTTGGTCATGTACTGTTCAGGTTCTGACTGTCCAGAAATTCAGATTAAGATTGCACGCGCGCATGAACACACACACACACACACACACGCACGCACGCACGCACATACTCTTAATTTCACAGGTACGGCTCTTCCTAACTAGCCTGTAATATGAACCACCAATAAATCCAAAGGACAATAGATCTAGCTGTATTGCAAATTGCAGCCATAACCACCAAACTAGAGAACTTCCGGAACACCTCTGACAGGGCAGAGATTCACCTGGAATGAAAAAGTGGTTTAAGACCTTTCGATTTTTATCAGCTGAAACCTGATCTGAAGGAATGTCCCAGGACTCCTCTGGAGCCCACCACTAGGATTGTTCCCCGTGTTAGTAGTGAGTGCGGCCACAAGGAAGGTAATCAAGACTTTTCCGCCTTGATTATACATCAAATTCCTAACCTCTCCTCTCCATGAGGAGGCTGTCGGCACAGGACTACAAACAAACTTGAACAGTTTGAGGACTGTACAAGACAGGACAGGTTTACAAAGTCCTGCACTACACGGCTTAGAAAATCGCACTGAGGTCTGAGGAGGGAAGCATGAAGGCAGGCCGAAAAAGGCTCTCCTGGGTCTTAATGACTAAGCCTAGAATGACAGTGGCCCTTGAGAGGGACGAGGGGACGTGCGGTACTGAAGTTAGACTATTGTTTAAGTGTGACTGGCAGGACCACAGTAGAAGTTGTAGGGTGAGGAACACAGAGTGTAAAGGGGAAATAGGGTCCTGCCCTGTCAATCACGAACACTGGCACAGGCTGAAGGCACCCCAAGTCTTACGTGCCACGGAAATAGGCAGCGGTACAGATTTCCTCAGGAAAACATTGAAGGCAAAAATCGTGATCACACCCACTCTTTTCCTCTGTGCCCAGCCCAATCTCTCCCACGTCCCCCAAAGGAAGAGAGCACGAGGTCAAACTCGTTTGTTTATTCCTTCAGTCAACTAGCATTTCTCTCTCCTCGAGGGTCTTTGTTCAACAGAAAAGGAAAGGCCCTCCTCGCCTTTCCGGCAGCACCGAAAATTCTAGTCTAAGGGGCCCCTTGAGCAGCCCGACTCTGCAAGACCACAGCCCCAGCGAGGGATCCGGGCAGCAGAAAGCTCCAGGCCTGCATTCCAACAAGGGCGCGCACCATGGAGGCCGCCCGAGGAGGTGGCTAACAGCAGCTCTCAGCGTGGGGTGGGGTGGTGGCAGGAGGGAGAGTGTCCGCCAAGGGGTGGCCAGGACGCTCCTAGGTGGCCTCAGCAGAGCTGGATCCCCCAGTCCCGACCCCTTTTCAGGGGATCTGGTTTTATGGTCAAACGTAAATCTCCCCAGCTAGGCTGTCCCACGTGCACACCAAAAGTCTATCCCGAAACGGAACTGCGAGCCGTCCCAATCATCAGGCTAGAGGAGAGTGAAAGCAGATCTAGGTGGAAAGATCGAGAACACAATCCGAGCATCAGAGTAGCGTGGCAGCGCTGGCTCAAGTTCCGCGTACATCTTACGGCACGGGCTGGAAAGGGTTTAGAATGGGGGACACACATGCCGGATGTGTCCCCGAAATGCAGTGTTGGTGACTGGGATGGGAGGGAAATTTTCTGGGAGCTGGGTCCTGACGGCAGCCGCGGGGGGCGGCCACCCACGGGGCTGCGGTGCACGGGCTTGCAGGAGCCGCGGGAAATCGGGGTGCGGGGTAGCCGGGCGGGAGGCCGCCCGAGGGAAAGGGACGCGGCCTGGAGGCGGAGCCCAGGTGCTGTTGATACACAAAGAGCAGTGCCGCCAGCCCCGCCCACTGACGCGGCGCCCGCCGCTATAACTCGGCGCTCGCGAGGCAGCTCCACACCGCGCCACGCCGCCGCCCGCGCTGTTTCCCTCACTCTTCGCTGGAGGATCGTGACCGCCATTCCCCGCTTTTCAAAAAAAAGAAAGAAAAAAAGAAAGAAAAAGCTGATCATAATTTAATTAAAGTCAATATCTCTAAAGCCTGTTGGATTGCGGGGATCGTTAGAGAATCTGTTGCTGTTATTTTCGTCCCGTTTTTTACGATCTTGGTGTGACCGAGACAGCCTGCGGGAGACGCTGCCGTGTGGTGGGCCAGCCCGGAGGGAGAGCGCCGAGGTGAGGCGGGGGAGGGGCGGGAGCGGGGTCTGCGGGTGGGCGGGCGGGCCGCAGCCTCCCGTTAGGGGAAGCGGGGAATCGCGCGGGCGCGGGGTCGCTCTCGGTTACTACAAGCCGGGTCTAGTGACCCGAACGTGAAATCCGGACGTGGGGGGAAAAGGCGAGCGGCGAGGGTTTGACAATCGCCCCTCGGTATTGCATCAGTTCCTCCCGGGGCAGAGGAGGGGCCGGGGACCGGGGACCCACGGCGGCTGGAGGGCTCGGCGTGTCGCCTGTAAACATGCTCCGACCGGAGGGGACACCGGGCTTGGCGCCGAGGTGGCTGGAGGGGGCGCCGCGGCGGGCTCATCTTTGTTCTCGCGGTCCCCTTCGTCGGTACTTTTCCGCCCCTCGCCGCGCCCCCGCCCCTCGCTCGCCTGGTACTTTTCCACTCGCCTGGCGGGGGATGAATCAGCCGCGCTGCGCCGCCCGGCGGCGTCACGTGGTCGGGGCGGGCGCCGCAGTCCTGACGCCGCCTCTACCTTCGCAGGCTTGCAGCCTTGAGGGCCAGTGCGCCGCCAAGGACAAAAGGAACCCCGCGCCGGACGCACACTTCCGATCAGCATGAAGAAGACCGAAATGGGAAGGTTCAACATCTCCCCGGATGAGGACAGCAGCAGCTACAGCTCCAACGGTGACTTCAACTACTCCTACCCCACCAAACAGGCTGCTCTGAAAAGGTGGGAGAAGTGCGCTGTGCAAAAATAATAAATAAATAAAAAGTTCTTGTACACATCGCCTCGGGGTTGGAGGGATGGCTCATCGGTCACTCGGGGCCCCAGGATTCTTGCCCCGGAGAGAATGGTCTACTAAATTACCCGGTTGTTACTGCATGACCAACGGTATCTCAGGGAAGACCTAACCCGGGTGATTTACTACTTAGACATTAACTAAAAGGTGCCGTAGCAGAACCGAAGAGCTGTTTTACTTTTTGTACATTAAAACACGATTTTGCATATCCCTTGGTCGGGTTACAATTACACTTTTTTAAATTTTAATTTTGCAGCCATTATGTGGATGTGGATCCCGAAAACCAGAACTTTTTACTTGAATCAAATTTGGGGAAGAAGAAGTATGAAACTGACTTTGTAAGTTGAAAATACTGTTTATTACATGCCTGGCTTTATGGAGTAAAAGAATAGTGTTTTAGATTTCAAATCTAACTTGCCCAAAGCTGGTTTTCTCCTTTTAATTATTGTTATATGTTTGGTTATCGTTTCCCTCTATGTAGCATCCAGGTACTACTTCCTTTGGAATGTCAGTATTTAATCTGAGCAATGCGATTGTGGGCAGTGGAATCCTTGGGCTTTCTTATGCCATGGCTAATACTGGAATTGCTCTTTTTATGTAAGTATGTGTAAGTAGTGAGCCTGCCATGCAGGGCAGTTAATATGATAAACATATATTGGCTCCGGAAAAGAATTTGCAGTTCAAATAGCTGATTTAGAAGTCGTTTAAACTTGATGTATGAGAAATCCGAAACTCTGTCTTCCTACATAGTGTACAACATGAAGAAAGCAGGCTAGATAGAACGTCGGGTAGCGCTTGACACTGACAGGTTGTGGCCAGTGAAAAGTATTGAGTTTAGAGTAACTAACGTTTCATTAAAAACAGAAGCCGAGGTTACAGTAAGTGAAGTGGCTCTAATTGGGTTTCATAAGTTGACAGTTTCCCCCTAAAACCTGTGCCCCTTAAACATGAGGGGAGAAAGTTCTGGATAAAGGTGTGATGTTTGCCTTGCCTAGAACATACTGGTTTTAGGACATGTGAGTCATAATTTTCTGGATGCTAAAATGCAAATTCCTTTTTTTTAAAAAATGTTTTTCCGGATCTGTATGATGCCTGAATATTTTAAATTCAAGCCTACTAATTGTTTCAAAAGTTAATTAGCTGGTCCTCTGATTTCTAGACTTTCTGGTTAGAGGTTGGAAAATGGTTCTTAACCCATTTTGGGGTAACTGACCCTTGGGGCTATAAAAGTACCAGTCAGTGGTAGCGTGCTTGCCTAGCATGCGCGACTCCTGGGTGCAATTCCCAGTGCTCTCAGACAGAAAAGCAGGGAGCCAGAAGTGCTCCTTCCAAGGACAGAAGCGTGTACAAGTTTGAGTGTATGGTTTTCACTGTTCCAAACCACTTGTAGATGTGTGGCTGACAGTTTCCGGAGAGGGCCCTCTAATGTCACCAGAACCACACACACTCTACAACTGTCCCTTCCCTTCGTGACAGTAACGTTTTGGTTAGCTGACCGCTACCTTCCACTCAAGTTGTTTTCTCCACTGTTTATGGGAAAGAAAACTCAGCTTTATGAAATTCCATACTAATTGATGTTAAGCCTGACGTTGAATACTAAAAGCATTAGGGTGAAGGTCTTGGAGGGGTTTCTTACTAAAATGAAGCCCCAGGACCTTTAGCTATAGAACATTCCAAAATCTCAGTTTTTGACGGGACTCTGAATGACTGGCATCAGAGTTCCATGTTTGAAACCCTTTCTGGCTCTTGCCATGAGAATTGGAAACTTTAAAATGCTACCAATGTGGTTATGGGTAACTGTTTCATAACTGAAAGGAAAACTTACCGTGTAACCCTTGAACTTTTGGAATTCTACTTTAATAGCTTAATTTGTATTTGATTAACCATTTTAATAAATGGCTAAATGATATCAAGATTGTGCGAGTTTTTATTCATCCATATTTACATTGTATGTAAAGGTAAATGGGCCAAAAGCCACAAGCTGAAATGACAAGTTGACCTTTTAAGGAGTTAATCTTGAGGTTGAAAGTGACCTCGAGGGGCATGAAATCCATTGTCATCTCCATGTAAGAAAAACATACTACCTAATTTGTTACCTTTTTTTTTAATTAAATTGACTTTTTCTGAGAGGTCAAGCATATAGTGTCACCTCAGACCCGGGTGTCCTGCCATTCTGACCTCAGGATGGCAGTCACAGCTGTGTTATGTGCTGCTGACGCCTTTCCCCCTTGGCCAGCACCGTACATAGTATACAGTTTGCCCATACAAGGTCAAATTTATGTGGCTGTCTCATTTGCATATTTGCTGGTCCTTTTTCTGTTTTAATCAGTGCGTTGTTTGCCTTCATAGAGGGAAAGTGGAACTTGGCTGAGAAACCTATACCCTCAAAGAAAGCAGTGGTGTTAGACCCCTTCCTCCTTTCTTACACTCCCTTTGGTTTTTCCAGCCCAAGTGGAAGGGTGAAGCTGAGCTCACTCGTTCTAGTGTTACTCTCTAGTGGGGCACATCTTTTTGTGTCTTCCCAGCTGGCACTTCTGATTTGTTAGTATTTTTTTTTTTTATAATGTCTGACTAAATGTTAGTTCCACTTCCACCCGGCTCCTTTCTCACAGCCTGTTTGGTTCATGGGGTCATGGCCTTTCCTCACCCGTCTATTGAATGGCATAAGAGCCTTGTGGACTAAGTTTAATGGCAAGTTTTAAAGGAAACTATCAGGAACACATGGCAGGTATATAGATAATTATGGTCCCAGGACCAGAATACAAGTTTCTACTCCCTGGGACTTGGGGCTTTGCAGAGTTCCCTGCATTGGGCACAGTGTGGACATGGCCTTTAGTACTGTGGAGCTCACCTGATAGCTGGATAGTGTCAGTCAAGGTTGAGAGAGGGACCGCCGGTGGTGCTGTAGAAGGGAGGTGGTCAGTGGGTAGCCCTGCTTGTTTGTAACTCTGTGCCTTTTCCTTTTCTCAGAATTCTCTTGACATTTGTGTCAATATTTTCCTTGTATTCTGTTCATCTCCTCTTGAAGACTGCCAATGAAGGAGGATCTTTATTATATGAACAGTTGGGGCATAAGGCATTTGGACTGGCTGGGAAGCTAGCAGCCTCCGGGTCGATTACAATGCAGAACATTGGAGGTAGGTTTTGAAGGGGCACTTTGGGTAGGCTTCCTTTAGTAGCACAAGGTGGTGACACGTGACTTCGGTGTCACAGGCCACATTTTGCACTTGTAATGGTTTAATTTTGTTTTCCTCCAGCTATGTCAAGCTACCTCTTCATAGTGAAATATGAGTTACCTTTGGTGATCAAGGCTTTAATGAACATTGAAGATACAAATGGGTAGGTGCTCAGTAAGGTTACTCCATAGAAACAATCGCATAGCAACAATCGCAGATACTTTTTTTCTTTTTTTTTTCCTTTTTTTTCTTTTCTTTTTTGGTCAAAGTTGGATATAAATAAAACAGCTCATCAGTAAGTATTCCTGTCCGTACTTAACTCCTCACAAGGAAGTGCCCCCCTCCCCCCCAAGTGATGTGGACTTGTGTAGCCGTTTGCACTGAGAATAACAAGTCCACAAACCTGGCTGCAGAACTTTTCTAGTGCTCGGATTCATCTCTTTATATTGGCATTTGCTACAGTTGCTGACTATAGAGTTGTTTAAGACAGAAGGTCCCACCCCCCAAAAAAATACCAGTCATGCTTAAAATAGTTAAATGAAGAAAACCAGAAACTGCCCAGCTGTGGTGTAGAAAGTGAAGTCTCCCAGCAGTTACTCATCCCAGGGAGGAGCAGTGCCTAATGGGAACAGCCAGGCTCATTTGCTTCCCAACTTCAGAGTTGCTGCCTCAAAGCGGAGTGTGGCTTCCACTGTGCGCTCAAGACTTGGTTCATCATACTGATCTTTCAGTCGTGGTCTTGTTAACTGCCATGAGTGCAGTGGAGCCCGTGAGGAGTTAGGACTTACATAGTGTTTTTAAGGAGTGGCACCAAGGTGGTGGTGGTGCACACCTTTAATCCCAGTACTCGGGAGGCAGAGGAAGGAGGATCTCTTGAGTTCGAGGCCAGCTTGATCTACGAGAGCTAGTGCCAGGATAGGTCCAAAGCTACAAAGAAATCCTGTTGCAAAAAAAACCAAAAACATAAATAAAATTTAAAAAAAGAGAAAGAAATGACTTTACTTTGAGACAGGGTCTCCCTGTTTAATTCTAGCTGGCCTGGACCTCTGCCTCTGCGACAGAACATGCAAGTGCACGCTACTACCATGCCCGGCGAGAATAGGCCTTGGTCACTAAAAAATAAATAAGTAAAAGCTGTGCTAGAACTTAGGGAACGTTTAGCTTCAGAAACGGCCTTTTGACTAGAGCTTATTCTGGCATTAAGGTGGGTCCAGGTGTTTCTGTCATAATCTGAAGTAAATTCTGGTTGAGTGGGGGTTTGGTTCAGACTAATTTGGGGGAGGAGAGTGGTTGCCTGTGAATTTTAATCTTAAGTGGAAATTTCCTTAGTGAAATGCTTAATGACTGAACTTGCTGACAAACGTCTGAAGAATCTTGCTGTAGTTCCTTCTCTCCTTGGATAGAAATTACAGGCGAGAACTGTGATGTCGGGTGTACGGTTCTCCTCAGAGATAAGCTTGCCAGCTGCACAGAGCAGCCTTGTTCCCTATGCTAGTATCAAGCTTTGTTTTATGCTATGAATCAGCTGGCAGTCTTCCCAGAGCAAAGAATGGCGCAAAAGCTCCTGCTTCCCGCCCCCCCCCGCCTCTAACCTGACTGCGTGCTCAGTTAAACTGCCCTTTCACGTGCAGTGTTAGACGTGTAGTTGATTTTTGCCCTTTCTCTTCTCGCTCAGATTGTGGTATCTGAATGGTGACTACCTGGTCCTGTTGGTGTCCTTGGTGCTTATCCTTCCATTGTCGCTGCTGAGAAACCTAGGTGAGCGAGACAACTTTGCTGGTTTATTTTTTGTTTTGTTTCAAGGCCGGGTTTCTCTGTGTAGCTTTGGAAGCCTATCCTGAAACTCGCTCGGTAGGCCAGGCTGGCCTTCTGAGTGCTGGGATTTAAAAGGTGCGCGCCACCGCAGCTGGCCTGGTGAGCCAGCAGCTCCTAATGGCTGTTCCAGCTACTTAGCGGTCTACCAGAAATTAGAAGGCTAGAAGGCTCCCAGCACCTGGTGTTGGGAATGACAGTGTGACACACTGACAGCGTAGCAGTGGAGCCCCCAACTGGTCATAGCACTCCATTGCTAGCCCTAGTTAACCCAGAGCTGTTCTCTCCCACCTCTCCAGGGTACTTGGGGTACACCAGTGGCCTCTCCTTGCTGTGTATGATGTTCTTTCTGATTGTGGTAGGTAACAGTTTCTCCTTTTAGAAAATAGCCTTTTTAAAGCTCTGTCAGGTTACTCTGCTTAACGAATGCGAAAATACATTTTAGGTGATTTGCAAGAAGTTTCAGATTCCTTGCCCTGTAGAAGCTTTGATGATCAATGAAACTGTGAACGCCACATCAGCGCTGGCCCTCCTGGCATCTAACGTGACATCTAATGCCACCACAGCCGATTGTTGCACGCCACGTTACTTTATCTTCAACTCACAGGTGACTAGTTGCCGTCCTGCTGTCTAGAAAGAAATTTTTAGGGAGGGACAGGAGAAAAACCGCCCATTAGGAATTTTAAAATATCTGTTAAGATAAATTGAGGCTGGATGATCGATGCTTATTAGGGGGCGATAAAAGGAGAACTAGACAGAAATCTCAGGCTCTCCAGTGACTAGGAATACAAGTGAACTAGGTGATGGCCTCAGACTGGCATGTCTCAGAGGTCATCTTGATCATACTTGGTAAACTGAAGAATGGGAGTTAATTACGCAGCAGTGACGCTCTCCAGGCTTTGGTTTAAATCCCTGAAGCACAGCCAGGGACTGCCAAGGGTATGCCATGGGGTGTAAATACAGCGGTGTGTCTCTTTCAGACTGTGTATGCCGTGCCAATCCTGACGTTCTCCTTTGTCTGCCATCCTGCTGTTCTTCCCATCTATGAAGAGCTGAAAGGGTACGTGGTCTTTTCTGACTACGTTGATTGGTAACCCTAACAGTAGGTTGTAACTTGCTGGTTTCGCTGACCATCGCACGTGTTCTGTTCTTGTGCAGGCGCAGCCGGAGGAGAATGATGAACGTGTCCAAGATTTCTTTCTTCGCCATGTTTCTGATGTATCTGCTTGCTGCTCTCTTTGGATACCTGACATTTTACGGTAAGTAATGCCAAATCTAAGGAAGAGAAAGACTCGTTTGTTGGGATGGAGCCGATACCGTGTGTGTATCTTTTCTGTAAGAAGTCCCCTTCTGATCCAGATTCAAAAGCAGATGTGAGCCATTTGCTGATGTTTTTGCGATGTCCTTGCCTCTCTTGGGCTTCCGCATCGTTAGCTATAACTAACACAACACACACATGCATGCTCGCACACACTAAGCCAGAGTGGCATTAGATGCTTGGCCCCTGTTCTTACTGGAGGTCATGTGGCGAAATCTCAGTATTCAGAAAAATTTTCCTCCAATGTTACTTTAATTGTATTAATCATAATTCCAGATTAATCTCATTAGCCTTACTTTGCTTTTTCTGCTCTGTGTCCCCACAGGACAAGTCGAGTCGGAATTGCTGCACACCTACTCTTCAATCGTGGGGACTGACATTCTCCTCCTGATTGTCCATTTGGCTGTGTTGATGGCTGTCACCCTCACGGTGCCAGTGGTTATTTTCCCGGTAGGTAACCACCTGCTCCTGCACAGCTATTATGAGCCTAGGTGTGGAGATTTAAGGAGGGAGACTGCAGCAGGGCCACATTGGGGGTGGTTTGCAGGGGTGAGTAGTGACGGAGTGCGGGCTCCAGATCATCGCGGGGCAGAAAGCAGGAGGGAGGAGCATCATTTCTAGAAAAACTGCCGCTGATGCGTTGTAAATTACGTGTGAATTCTTTGCACTAATTAAAGTAGGATTGCTAAAATAATAAGTGATACCTTTTTTCAGATCCGGAGTTCTGTCACTCACTTACTGTGTGCTGCAAAAGAGTTCAGTTGGTGGCGTCACAGTGTCATTACCGTGGCTATCTTGTCCTTTACCAACTTGCTTGTCATCTTTGTCCCTACCATTAGGGACATCTTTGGTTTCATTGGTAAGTTCTGATTTACATGCCTAAGGATATTGAGCCTTCAGACTAGACTCAATGAGTTCTCAAAGGATAAACATCCTTTTACAGGTGCATCGGCAGCTGCCATGCTGATTTTTATTCTTCCATCTGCCTTCTACATCAAGTTAGTGAAGAAAGAATCTATGAGATCTGTGCAAAAGATTGGGGTGAGTGAGCGGTGACCATAGAATCGGTAGTTATTTTCGGTCTCTCCTGAAGTTTTAGCAATTATATACTTAAGGGAAGGGAAGGGGAGGTCAAAGGTTGCTGTGCACTAGATACATAATTGCAGAAAGGTACCAGTGTAAAGGTATTGGCATACTTATTCCTGCCCTATATGTTGGGTGCCAATATGCACAGCAAGAAAGGTGAGGGTGTTATCTAAACGAGACAGTTCTTGAGTAGGACTCTGGGGCCTTCTGAATGCGCTCACTGCTGTATTCATTCCTAGGTTTGCTAGCATCTTGTTTCAAAGGGGAAACTACGCTAAGCACAAACCATGCTCTTTAGAACCAGAATCCTAGCAAGGGAACTTAGGAATAAAAGATGCCAGCCCTGGGGGGCACTTCGGAATAAGAGGCCATCAGTCAGCCCTGCTGTCTGTTAGGAGTAAATGGGGGCGAACTTTTCTTGGGGAGACACCTAAAAACCAAGGTCTGATGTGGCTTATGTGTACACTGTGGGAAGATGTATTGCTGTGATTGGGGTGATAAAAAGCTCAACAGCCATAGCTAGCCAGGAGGTTTAGGCGGGATTTCGGGGAGAGAGGAAGAGGAGAGGAAACGGGAGGTGTAAAGTGTGAGACTAGTCGTGCCACAAGAGAGAACGTAGATTAATATAAATGGGCTACTTTAAGTTACAAATCTGTTAGGAGCAAGTCTACGCTGTAGGTCAAACTTTCCTAAGTCTCTATCATTATTTGCGAGCTGGCTTGTGGGTAGAGAAAGACTTGTTACCATCCAACTCCTCAAATCTGTGCGTTTATTAATTATAGGGACATGGGTGAGGAATTAAAGGTTCATATACAGCTTTTAATAAAGCTGTACCACTGAAGAAGATGGCCATCCATGTTCCCTCCAACTCTTAAGATTTAGGTTTAGTTTTGTGACTTAATATTTGCTCTTTAAAAAACAAAATTAAAAAAATTGCCCTTAGGAAAAAACTAGTCCAACTCGGGAAAGGAAAAAAGAATGGGAAAATTACAGAAATTTAAAAGGCTCTAAGTAACTATTTGATCCCTTAACAGTTTGTATTTAGTCAGGAAAGAGTATTGTAACAAGTGTGATTGATTCTAGCATCCACCCTGATGAGTTTTCTCTGCTTCCTGCAGGCCCTGTTGTTCTTCATCAGTGGCATAATGGTGATGACCGGAAGCATGGCCTTGATTGTTTTGGATTGGGTACACAATGCCTCTACAGGTGGCCACTAATGGCACCACTCAAACTCAACAGTCCATCTGCCACCAGTGTTGAGTCAACACTCAACTTGCTCAGAAATTTCACCTGATGCTTTCGGTTCACTTCCTTTTGAAGTGCAGATTCCTCGCTGGTTCTTCTGGATGCAGAATAAGTGGAACTTGTTTTGATTTCGGTTTTTTTATTTTTTTTATTTTTTATTTTTTTTAAGAAACTTATCTGTGTGTTAGGGAATGGATATTAACAGCAAAACCACGAGTCCTGGGTTAAGGGAAGTGACTATTTATTCCATTCCAGAGAATGGACGAACTTTTAACTTTTTATCAAGCCACATGCTTGGCTGTGTCATTGTTTAACTTGGATATTTTATGATTTTACTTGAATGTGCCTAATGGAACCATTCGATGTGAAAAACACTTAATTTACAGCAAAGTATTGAAATAAGCATTGAGAAAAACACTTATTTTTTGTACCAAAAAATACTTTAAAAGACCTCAGAAGCACTATTTTACTTTGAAGAAGTTGCATTTTTTGAACTTTATCCAGAACCAGTTGTCAATAAACTCCGTAACACAATTTCATTGATATTTAAAAATGGATATTAGTATTATGAAATTATTTGCCTTTTTTGTAGGCATTATAAGCCAAATACTTTTTTACCCAAAATCATTTTCGGGAAAATGTTAAGAAAAATTGTATCATGAATTAGCATAGTTTGTTTTGTTTCTTCAGATTTCATTTTAAGAGTAATTGGTAGCTGCTGCACCAAATTGGGCGAACACTGCTCATCACTTCCTTTGCTTCCAGATAATTGGTTCATTAAATCTAAAATGTTCATGTTTTTAGCCTATTAGGCTGAAAAACAGTGCAGATATTTCTGTTGGAAATGAAATAACTGATTTTGAGGTACCAAATAGTTAGTGCAATTGGGTAAAACAGGGTTTATTCAGTTGCGTCTGTCTCCAGAGTTGTATTGTCAACTCTCTGAGTCAAGCTTTTGGGCCTGCCCTTTAAAACATTGTTTCCAGAGGTGAAAATGGCATCTGATGGCAGTAGGCCAGAACTCTCCAGCAGGAAGTACAACTTTCAAATGCTCATCTACTGGAAGCACAATTTACTTGACAACACGTGGCTCATGTGTTCCTGCTGTGTCTGCAGTAGAGGTCTGACCCCCCCCCCAGGCTGCACCGAAGCCAGCACGCCGCGAGTTCAGAAAGACCACTGGGTTTCCCAAGCAGTAAGCTTTTTCAAAACTCGCACTGGGTTGTCATCTCATTCTTGTAACAATGCAGAATTATTTGTTTACATCGAACAAATGATTTGCTAGGGGAAACAGTACAGCCTGGTTGTACTTAGTTCCTGGTCCAGCTGCATGCTTCCCTTCCATTTCAATTCCAGTTCAAAGTGAAGACATTGCTTTGAAGCTTGGCTTTAAGAGAACATTTATTGTATGTTCATGATGTATGTTGAATATATTAAATAATGTGGTACTTTGCTCATCAGGCATAATGTCTAAGATCTAATAGACGTAATTCCATTAAGTGGTTGAGGGAAGCAAGTGGAATCATCAGTTGGCCATCTGGCTCTTGAGGTTATCTCTTGAACTAAGTGTTTTTAGTTTGAGGCAAGGGCCAGAAATGTGGCACGCATGGTTCTTGTTACACAGCCTTGTACATGTGGCTAAATTCATAGGCAAGATTTGTCTGCTATTAAAGACCCTTGCAGACCAGAAGACATCAGATAGTGCTGCATTTTGTCCCGAAGATGAAATCTGGGGACCATCCAGAAGCAGAGGGAGTGAGAAAACACTCTACCGTGCTGCTTTCATGGCATCCAAATCCAGAACCTCACCTGGAGTTCCTCCCAAGAATTCGCATTTCTGCTTGAAGTCCGGAAAAGAGTTGCTGATAAGACCTGCCTGGGATGTTGAGAAACAAGCATCCAAGAGAAGGTGTCATGGCAACCAGAAAGACGTGGAGAAAATCCTGTTCACAGTCAATCAGTGTGGACTTTACAAACCTTTTTGTGAAGGGAGCACAATTTAAGATTTCAAAATGAATTTTTAGGCCAAATTCCAACACTTGGGGCTATTTTATCTTTCTGCCTTGAGGTTCCTAAACTGAATCCCCATTCATGAGCAGTCTTCAGTATTAAAACCACTGGTCCTGTCACCTCATTTTGCATTGTTGTCTTCCATGGACATTTCAGTTATGACTGTACTGTTATTTATAGAGCAGCATTAATCCATTAAAGCTAACCTATTTTTCAATATTTATGATAAACTGTAAATACAATGTCCATATGTATTTGTAAATAGATTGTATATACTGTTGGAACTGGGTCTTGGGTTCAAATGTATATATATTCCCATAAGTTTCTTAACTGCATTTTGATGAATTTACATTATATGTAAGTCCCCAAAGTACTTGTACAGAGAATTCAATATTAGAGATTGACATTGTATATAAATACAAAAATTGAAAATACTTACGTAAATTGTATTTGCAATAAACTGGACTTCAATTTGAGTTTAAATTTTAAATGAGGTCTAAAATTTCAAAATGCAGCAGCTATCTGGTAACATGTCATGTGGTCACCATGGAAACCATGAGAGCCGTGGTTGTGTACATAGTGTAAATGTCCCCACTGTACTGTAGAGGCTAACATGCCACTGGCTTGTTGGCAAGGAGTGCTACACCGGTTTCAATGAAACAATGTATGTTTGTTTTAACTAAACTAAAATAAATACATGCTTAATCCTAAGCAGTGTTCTCTTCTTTTGGGTGGTGGGATGAGTGTGTATCAGGTGCCTTGTAAGACTGCCTGGCACTCAGGACGTCCACTGATCCCAGTTGTGGAAGACAGCTTTGTTGATACAGATTTGTGTGGGAGCTGGAGATAACCCCATTTTTTTCTAGTGTGCAAAGCCCACAGCAGTGCTATTTGGTTTTAGGAGGCTAGCCTGGTACACTCTCAAGGAGTGGGTCTGAAAGGAAATTAGGTTTGTTTTAATGGGTGTGGGCGTGTGATATGATGGCATTACTTCCTTAGGAACTAGAAAGATAATTGGATAACTCAGTATGGCCTGAGCCTTAAGGGCTTAGGGCATATAAAAAGAAAATAGCTTGAGAAGGTCTTACAAACCCTGAGAATCTAATGTCCAAGTTTGCAGTGTGGCACATTGGTTTTTCTAAACAGTTTTCTATCCTTTTGGAGGCTCAGTGGACCAGGTTAGCCTAACAAAGATCTGCTGGTCTGCCTCCCAAGTGCTGGGATTAAAGACTACCACCACCTGGCACTCTTAGATTTAACTGGCATCCAGATGTTGAACACCTGTGTGCAGTTAACATGGGAATGATAATGGTTCTGTCAACATTGGTTCTGAGACAGCGTTGTGTTACATTCCAGATGCCAATTTATTTAAAATTAGGAATACATATGGGTAGGTTCAGTATGAACTGGCTCCCTAACCAGTGAGCCAGCCATTTCCAAGAGGTTCCACAAAGTCACTAGAACATTGGAGAAATACTTATTCCTCAGGCTGGTCGTAAGAGCTAGTTCCAGGGCAGGCAACAAAGTGATAGAGAAAAAAAAGGAAAAGAAACTTATTCCTAAAGACCTAAGGCTGTGTGTCTTGAGTGGGACACTGTCTCACCTGGAGAGGCAACATGGCTGCATTTCTGGAAGGAGCGTTAAGAAAAACTGATTTAGCTTAAGCAGAAAGTGGCTGGTGGGACTGCTGGCTGGGGTGTTTGAGAGGATTATTAGAAAAATACTCAGTGAGTGGTCTTGCAAATATCAAATACAGACTGTTCTAGAGATCAATAACAATCGTTACAGTCCCTACAGACCCCTGCAGTCAGAGTCTTAGCCCTTAACTACCCCAGTTCCTCCAGATAAACAAGTTGGCCAGTACAAAGTCAACCTGTACCTCATCTCTTCAAATCCAGGTGATGGAGACAGGAGACGGCTGCTTGGACCCGGCTCTGTGTGTGTGTGTGTGTGTGTGTGTGTGTGAGAGAGAGAGAGAGAGAGAGAGAGAGAGAGAGGGGGGGGGCCGGTCTACTGTTGGCACTCTCAGTCCCTACCCTTGTGTGCGGGTGGCTCCATGAAGAAAAACAAAACAGCACCTCGTACATGTCATAATAAAACAATC
>JAQHUG010000053.1:1976740-1993112 GCA_028555095.1 Dicrostonyx torquatus
TTTTATAACTGTCTATACTCTTTTTTTCTTCTCTCTCCCAAGCCTATGTACATTTTTAAAACACACTGTGGCCCATTCAGAGGTTTGTTTTTGTTGGAATCTGTCTTTCTTTATTACATATCACTAATCATTTTCTGACCAGAAGCATCTTATTTTAAAAAAAAATGCTAAGGGGGCCTGGTTAGGACCAACTCAATAACCCTGTCTGTTGGCTCTGCTCCATCTAACATGATGGAGCCATGCTCACTGCCCCAGCTCCAGGGACACAGTGAGTCTATGTCGACATTAAGCAACTAGTAGCACACCGCTCACAAACCCTATTCAAGTGCAGAACCTCCCGGAAGAATCATGCTGCCGGCACGAATCAGGAAGCCATGCAGTTTTTGCTGCTAATGTTGAATCAGGAAGCCTTCTCTTAAAGGAGCCACACCTTTGCTCATTGCCAGCAAATAGGAGCCTATCTGAAAAAAATGTTACTAACAAGAAGCTCCAATTGACTCCTGTTTCTGTGAGTCTAGAAGCCCCCCTTTTTTAGGCTTTCTTGGGTTTTATGTGGATGTATGTTGAGGATCATTTTGTAAATGGATGCTTCTTGTTCATTTTCCAGCCACCCAGAACCGAATAATCACACAGAAATTATATTAATTACAACACTGCTTGGTCAATTAGCTCAGGCCTATTATTAACTAACTCTAACAACTTAAATTAACCCATTTCTATTAATCAATGTATCACCACAAGGCTGTGGCCTACTGGTAAGTTTTCAGTGTCTGTCTCCTTCTGCAGCTACATAGCGTCTCCCTAACTCTGCCTACTCTCTCTAAATATCTCTATTCGTGTTTCCCCCAGTTTTATTCTGCCCTACCTTAGGCTGAAACAGCTTCTTTATTAGCCAATGGTAATAAAACATATCCACAGCATACAGAGGGGAATCCCACATCATCTCCTTGCTCTGTTTCATATCATTACTCAGTTTTTATTGAGCAACACAGAAAACATGGTATGGAAAATACATGAGAATTTCATGAAATTATTTATTTGATGTGTATGGGTGTTTTGTCTGTGTGTCTGTGCATCGTGTGCGTCTGTGCATCGTGTGCATGCCTGGCACTTTCAGAGGCTGAAAGAGAGCACCAAATTCCTTGGGACAGAAGTTACAGATGCTTGTGAGCCATCACCTGAGTGGTAGGAGCAGAACTCAGCTCCTCTGGAAGAACAGCTAGTGCTCTTGATGGAACCATCTCTCCAGCCCCTGGAATTGGGAATTCTTTATGGAAATCTTGACAGGGCTTTACAAGGGGAGAAGTTACTTCACTGACCCAGAACAGCACTCAGAACCTCACGCAGATGTTAGCAACCTGTAGCCGTACGTTGCCTACAACATTTATGGATGGGATATTTGTTTTGTTTAAGGTTGTTTGGGGCTTGTGGGCTGCTTTCAACAAATAATTATCACACATACACAAATACACACACACACACAAATACACACATGCACACACACGTATACACACACACATATTACTCTGAATCAGACACAAGGAAAAGCATGTAATTGTTTTTGTTTTGCTTTTCTTTTTTTTTTTTCTTTTTTCTTTTTTTGGTTTTTTCGAGACAGGGTTTCTCTGTGGCTTTGGAGCCTGTCCTGGAACTAGCTCTTGTAGACCAGGTTGGTCTTGAACTCACAGAGATCCGCCTGCCTCCACCTCCTGAGTGCTGGGATTAAAGGCATGCGCCACCACCGCCCGGTTTGTTTTGTTTTTCAAGACAGGGTTTCTCTGTAATAGCCCTGGCTGTCTTGAACTTGGAACTCACTCTGTAGACCAGGCTGGCCTCAAACTCACAGAGATCCTCCTATCTTTTCCTCCCAAGTGCTAGGATTAAAGGTGTGTGCCACATCACCCAGAAAGAGCATTTTATTTGAGATTAAAGCCATGCTAGGGGTCACAGGAGAGGGTAGAAGGGGAAAGGGGAGAAGGGAGAAAGGGAGAGGAGCGGAGAAGTATATATAGCTCAATAAAAACAATAAAAGAAGATTAAAGTCATGCATTTAGCTTAGATTGTAAAAGCTGATTACATGGAGTCAGGGTTCTCAAGAGGACCAGAACTTAGAGAATGAAATCTATATATGAATTATTAGAACAGTTTACAGGCTGTGGTTCAGCTATTCTAACAATGGCTGTCTTCCAACCAGAAGGTCCAAGAATCCACTAGTAGTTGTTGAGTCTACAAGGTTGGATGTCTGAGCTGATCTTCAGTATACTCTAGAATCCTGGAGAAGAGGGCTTTAACGCCATCAGTGGAATGGACTTAATAGTGAGAAAAAGTAAGCAAGCTTCCTCCTCCAGCATAGGCTGCCAGCAGAAGGTGTGGCCCAGATTAAAGGTGAATCTTCCCACCTCAAAAGATCTGGATTAAAACTGGGTCCTCTCACTTCAAATGATTTAATTCAGAAAAAAAAAATCAGTCACAGGTGTGCCCAGCTACTTGGGTTTTTGTGTTAATTCCAGATGTAGTCAAGTTGACAACCAAGAGTAGCACATGGGAAATTCCTTCACCCCGTCCAAGGCTCAAACAGCCTGAAAGAGGAGGAAACAGAAAGAACGTTGAGAACTGGAGGGTGGGGAGGGCTGTGAAGTGTTGTCTTCTGCACACGACATGAACCTTTACTAACGCACTCACCGTAGCCGTGGTTGCCGGCACAACACCAAGGTTGTCAACATTCCAGTATGAGAAGGGCGCCAGAGGCCTGGCCCCTGCATCGGGAGTGTGGTCGTTATTCTCCAGTGGTGTAACCGCTGGCAAGTTGCCCATGCTTTGATAAATAACTATACACTCTTGCTCACGCAGCAACCATAACTAAACTCAGCGTGTCATTATTATTATTATGGGCTTTTTGTTGTTAGTGCTTCTTAACCTTTGAGACGGGGTTTCTCTGTGTAGTACTAGCTGTCCTGGAACTTACTCTGTAAACCAGACTGGCCTCAAACTCACAGAGATCTGCCTGCCTCTGCATCCTGAGTGCTGAGATTTAAGGTGTACACCATCACCGCCATCACCACTGGGCTTATTACTCTTTTTTAAGACTTAAAAGTAGGAGTGGAATGGATGAGTTGGGAAGAGGATTCTAGAGAGAGTGGAGAAGGATAAGAGCAAGGAATGGGGGCTAACTCTGATCAAAATATGTTATAGATATGTATAAAATTAACAAAGTGTAAATTAAAATATTAAAAAGAAATACAAACTGAAGAGGCAGCTCACTTCTACAAAGACCTGGGTTCTGTTACCAGCATCCGCATGGAGGCTCACAGTCATCTATAGCTCTAGTTCCAGAGGATCTGTCACAGCCTCTGGCCTCTGCGGTCACCAAGCACACACATGGTACACAGTCATTTATGCAGGAAAAAAAAACCCATACACACAAAATACAATAAATAAATCTAAAAGAAAAAAGAAAAGTGGAAAAGAAAAGAAGAAAGATAAAAAAGAAAGGCTCTGTCTGTACACAGTAAAGTGCACCTCCGTTGAATGGCGTTGAACATTTCTATGCAAACCTTAAGAATAATGAATGCCCAAGGTCCATGATCAGTAATGTCTGTGTTTTAACAAATAAGGCTTGCCTGGAGATCAGAGTGCAGAGTCGAGCTGCTAGAGACCAAGGAGTGGTGGCACACACCTTTAATCCCAGGGACACAGAGGCAGAGGGGTCTGTCGGTTCAAGGTCACCCTGGGGTACACAAGAGAAACAGTTCACACAAAGATGATCCCAGCACTTGGGAGTCCCACTCCTTTAATTCCAGGACTAGGGAGGTCGAGACAGGAGCAATATGGCTGGGTGGAGAGAGGAATATAAGATGGGAGGAGACAGACGCTCATTGCAGTCTGAGGTTTGGTGGAGACAGTTGTAATCTGAGGATGCAGTCTGAGGACAGGATCGCCCCTTTGGCCTGAGCACTGGTAAAGGTAAAAGGTCTCTCTAGTGGTTGGCTGCTCTGCTTCTCTGATCCTTCAGCTTTCACTCCCTAATATCTGCCTCCAGGTTTAATTTATTAAGATCAATTAACATTTGTGCTATATTAGACGAATCCTGAGAGCTCTTGGGAGATTGGCACCTTCGTGAGGCATCTGTTCTAAGTGTTTCGGAAGTTGTCATGGGTTGGACAGAGGGAAAGAGAACAGGAATGGGGGTTTGCATTGGAGAATTCTGGGCAGGAGGGTGGTGGCCCAGAGCAACATCTCCAACAAAAGCTGTGACATATGGTTTGTCATCAGCCAGCCACAGCGAATAAGATCAGAGTTGAGAATCTAAAGTCATTACTGATTCTGTGCTTTGGCATCAGAAAAGAGAAGAAAAAACAGGCTAGAGAGGGGTTAGCCTTGGCTCACCTCGGTGGGACAGGGAAGACAACAAAGATAAACAGAGCCTCACAGACCACTTAGCGCCAAGTTCTGAGACACAGTTCTCAATGGAAGGTGCTATGGCGGTCATTCTTGCTCAGCTGGGAACTCTGGTTGCATCTCCAGCTCACCCTTGAGTTGACACCGAAAGTCGACGTCAGCCAATGACTATGTCAAGCCTCCCAGAGGCTCAGATCCTTTCTCACGTAAACCCCTTTATCATGTGCCCTCCTGCTGGGTTCCTTTCCAGCTAAAACAGAAAAGTTCTGTGGGAACAGAAGTGGCATAGACTAATTAGACACCTGATGAGAACATTCCTGTTGGGCTGGGTGTGGGAGGGGGTAGCTCTGGGGTAGAGCAATGTCTAGTCACGGGTGAGGGTCTGGTTCCATCCGGAGCACAGGGGGGGGGGCGGAATCTAAACCAAAATGAAACGATCCTGTTTGCCAAAACTTGTCAAAGAAGTCAGCTCATGTTGCGATGGAGACAGAGGGAGCAGGATGAGGAAAGGCCCCGTTGCTCAGCCTGCTGCAGATCTTCCGATGGTGGGACAGACACTGAGAAGGGCGATCTGGAGAGGTAGGGCAGCAAAACTGCAGGGTTCGCTCCTCCCTCTTTAAAAAAACAAAAAGAGCTTCCTGTGAGCTTCCTACCCCAAAGGACCAACCAATGATGGGTTGAACAAGGGCTCATTGCTGCTGCTCATGGATCAGTGCTTAGACACAGGAGAGGCCTTGGGTGGCTGTGGAGGGTAGGAGAGGCAGAAGAAAGGCCACAGCACCCTATGAGCCGGCCGAGACTGTGCATTTCTTCATCATTTTCTACAGAAACACGTGGAAATGAAGGGTTCCACCAGCAAGCCTTGTATGACTGATCTTCTCAGACAAGGAACCTGGTGCTAGGACTATTAAGGAAATCAGGGGTGGGGGAATGGTATGCAAATTGTAGCAGCCTGTGAGTGCCTGTCTGAGGGCTGTGTGTTCTAGCATGTCTGCAGATCTGGAGGGGCTCAAGGCTCTAACAGCCCCAGCAATGGTTGATGACAGTGGTGACACTGGTGGCAGCGGTGGCTAGTATCGCATGGGTCTTCCTATATGGCATTTCTGGAGCCGTTTTACAAACATTAAACAAATTTTCACAGCAACACTGTGAGCAGAAGCAGAGTAGAAAATCAAAGGGCCCCTTGGTTGAGTAACTTGACCACATTCCCATAGCCAGTCCTAGGCAGAGCCCGGGTTTGACATCTGGTTGTCTGGTGCCAGCATTACTTCCTGAACCAGTGTAGTCTTCCACATAGACAGAAGAGTTAGCTAAATGCTCAGTAGGAATATTGTCAGCAATAGCAAGTGATCATTAGTCCCCCGAGTTGACCTCTGAGCTTATTTATCAGATACAGAATATAAGCTTGTGTCTCGGGGAATCCACAGAATGATCTTGTTATTTATTCCCATTTCACAACGAAGAGACTCAAGGTTAGGAAAGTAAATCAGCTTGCCAACACCTGTGACTGGCACATGGCCAGGACTAGACTTAGGTAGGGCGGCAAAGCTCACATTTGCTTCTGCTGCCCCACCCCAAAGGAAAGAATGACTAACTTTCTCTTTCAGGTTCTCCCCTGAAGTCACCAAACAATTCAACATAAGCCCCCTTAGCCAGAAGTTTTATTCTATTTATATCCCACAAGTTTACTTAGCCTGCATCACAAGAATCCGGGTCTCCTGTTCATGTAGCCATACCATGATCTCATCTCTAAAACACCGCCTCAGGGCATAGCCTATACTCTACACGTCTTTTGAATGCTGGCTTGGAGGGTATATAGGCAGCAGGAGCAGGCAGGCGGGGTCATTTCAGTTGCTTTGATATGTGTGTGTGTTGGGGGGGGGAGGCTGAGACAGCACAGCTAATGCCCAGGGAAGGTAAGAGGACCCCTGAGCTCACGCTCTCAGCGTGCTAACGCCCAGGGAAGGTAAGAGGACCCCTGAGCTCACTCTCTCAGCATGCTAACGCCCAGGGAAGGTAAGGGGACCCCTGAGCTCACGCTCTCAGCGTTCTACAATTTTACTCAACTTGCAAATGAAACTGCACTTTGCTCCTCTCTTGTAAAGTCTGATAGGAACCTTGTGAATGAGCATTAAAGTGAGGAATGATAAGACCGAATGTTCTAGAAAGATGATTTATGGATGCTTTGGCTTATTCTCCCTCTCAGAGTTATAAGACTTGACAGCCAGCCAGATGCTAAATTGTCTCTGCACTCTGCCCCTCACATCCTTCTCCTGCCCAATGACGATTACAGTATTGGTCTCAAAGATGGTTATGAAGGCAAAACAAACACCCAGTCAGCATGACCAAGAGCTGGCGTGGTCCCCAGCATTTCGTTCATAGGCACACAGCCCCCTCATTCTTTTCTTCCTTCAACCCCCACTTGCTCCCTCCCCTGTGCTCCAAAGCAGTTTTAAAAAGAAGGGAAAATATAGCTACTTTTCTTATCATGGAAGACTTAGCAGCAACCATTGCTGTTCAGTAGCTGGTGTACCTTAGCCCCTCTTTTCTCTCTTTTCCCTTTCCTCTTCCCTCTCCTCTCCCCTCCCTTATTCCTCTCTCCTCCTCTTCCTCTTTCTCTTTTTCTTGATATCCTTGTAAATGCTAAGCAAGTGCTTTACCCCTGACTTCTTGTATTCTTTTTATTATACTATTTTAATAAATAATATGGGATTGGGGGTTGGAGATGGCTCCATGGTTAGGAAGACTTGCTGTTCTTGCAGAGGACATGGGTTTGGTTCCTAGCATCCACATGGCAACTGTCTGTAACTTCAGTTCCAGAGGAGACAACTCTGTCTTCTGGCCTCCAAACACCAGATAAACACTCACATACATGAAAATAAAAAAAAGAGGAGATTCACTTTTTTCTACCAAGACTTTTAATCCTCCAAATTAGCCAAACCAGAAAGACGAGACTCGTAAAACTGCCTCCTCTACTTCGCCTGTTCACCTCACAAACTCTAGTCACGTTTCTGGAAGGAATTATCTCAGTGACTGCTACATGCTTTTGCAAATACTCATTGGATACACATTGATGATGCAGGAATTTGAAGGATCATTTTAAGAGCATGGAAGAGTAGACACTCTGAGTCCCTGCCTGTACCCCTTTAGAACAGTGACTAGCTTGCTGCAGACATTGAGGTCCCATTTCCTGTCTTCTTATGGAAGTAACTCACTCTGAGGAAGCCACTTTGCCCAGGTCCTTCTCCCTGGGCAGCGGTCATCTGAGGTGATGTGGGAGTAAGCTGTGTGCCTCTTCTCTGTGGTGGGTGTGGCAGCCTCATGGCTCCCCACGGCACTGGTCAAGGGCTTTGATGGGTCATATCTGAATCCAGAGTTTCCCTCTTCCTGAGGCTTACTTTCTTCCTTTCTTTACTCAAGTTTGGATCTCAAGACCACTTGCTCATAGACTTATGCTCACTTATCTTGCTTCAGAATCTGTTTCCTGGGGAACTCTACCTGTGCCAGACACCTAATTGGTTGATTCTTTTCAAAAGTCTGCAGTCGGTGAGACCATGGCTTTCTTGATGTCATTTAGCAAGCATGAGTCATGTCTTTATGTTTCCTGTAGGGTCAGAATGTTCACCATTGTAGATGTTAAATTAGCATAGAAGGGCTTCACACTGATACTTGCCTAATACAAAAATGCAATCTACTAAATACGCCAGTAAGTAATGGCTACGCATGTTTAGACAGTTTATTTTTCATTTAGAACAAACAGGATTTTATGCACAATAACTTTTCTATAAATTAATTTAGGTGGTGGCACAAGTCTTTAATCCCTGCACTCAGGAGGCAGAGGCAGGTGGATCTCTGTGAATTGGAGGCCAGCTTGGTCTACAAGAGTGAGTTCCAGGACAGCCAGTGATACACTGAAAAATCTCATCTCAAAAAACAAAAACAAAACAAATGAAAATACTTAGAATGCATTAATATCAGAAGCAGCTACATTTAGCTCCGTGACTCTATCAGCAAAGTTTGTACTTTTAGAAAAACAGATAGAATGCAACAACATTTTTGATAAAGAAGTTTTAGTGTTTTATATGTTTTGTTGTAAATGTTTTCTGTATGTATTTAAAATGATTTGCAGTCATAACAAAAGCTCAAGTCCAGGTTTTTTTTGTTGTACTGGCTTAGTAATATTTCTAAACTTATCTGGAATGTTAAACAGACAAGAATAGTTAAATAATATGCCCTAATTGATATTAAACACAATTTTACATAGGCAAATTAATAAAGGCATAATTATAAACTAGTGTAGATGATAAAAAGTTAGCTAGCAGTGGGCAGGAGAGCTGGATCAGTAGTACTCTTCTAAAAGGCAAACCGAGATAGGCAGGGCGCCACTGCTGAGGGGAAGGGAAGTGCCCACAGTTGGCATGTAAAGGATGATTTGGAAGAAATTCAGGTAGAGTCTTAACTCTTACTGGATTGATTCAAGAATTAACTAAAACCTGGCCAGTGGTGGTGCACGTTTTAAATCCCAGTACTTGGGAGGCATAGACAGGCAGACCTCTGTGAGTTCTGGTCTACAGAGTGAGTTCCAGGATAGCCAGAGTAATAGAGAAACCTTGTCTCAAAAACAAACAAACAAAACCCAAAAATCTAAAAGGGGTTACAGAGATGGCTCAGCAGTTAAGAGCACTGGCTGCTCTTTCAAAGGTCCTGAGTTCAATTCCCAGCAATCACATGGTGTCCTACAACCATCTATAGTGAGATCTGGTACCCTCTTCTGGTGTGCAGCATACGTGCAGGCAGAACGTTGTATACATAATGAATAAATAAATCTTAAGACTTAACTAAAGGAAAACAACCATGACAGTCTGTAGCATGAATAACAGAAACTCTGAGGTGGAAATTGGGGTTCAACACGAAAACCAGAAAAGCAAAGCATCCAAGTCACCTCTATAAAGGCTGAGCCACCGAAAACTAAACAGACTAAATCTCTCTCTCCTCCCATTTTATATTCCCTCTAAAGCTGGGATTAAAGGTGTGTGTCACCATTGCCTGACATCTAGTGGCGTTAGCTTTGCTTCTGGTCTTTAGGCAAGATTTATCAAAATACAAATAATATACCACTACATCCCCCCTTTTGTATAAAATAAAAAAGAAGGCTATAAATAATATAAGAAAAATTATATACAGTAAGTACAATAGCTATATATAATATATACAGGCAATAAATGTATCAAGAATGTCTAGTCCATTTGTATTTGACAAATTCAGAGAAAATACTCCATATCTATCCTATCTTGGTGATTTCAAAGTTGTGTACTCATTCTGTAATCCCAGTACCCAAGAAGCTGACCGTAGTAGTTCCTTTTCTGTTGCTGTGGTTTAACACCATTATCAAAAGCAGCTTATGGAAAGAAGGGCTTATTTGGCTTAAATGGGTGTGAGCTCATCATGGCGGTAGGGAGGTATGACTGGAATGAGTCTTTCTCTGTCCTACCAGCAAGCTCCCAAATGATAACATGGAGACTTCTCATTAATTACGAAAGCTTGACTTTAGCTTAGGCTTGTTTCTAACTAGCTCTTATAATTTAAATTCTATTTATTTATTCATTTCTATTAATCTACATGCTTCTACGTGATTTGTGGCTTTTACCTCTCCTCCTGCAAGTCCTGCTCTCTCTGCGTCCACTCTTGACTCCACCTTTCTTCTTCCCTGAGACCTCTCTGTCGCCAAAAGTCCTGCCTAACCCCTTCCTGTCTAGCTCTTGGCAATTCAGCTCTTGATTAAACCAATCACAGCGATGCATCTTCACACAGTGTAAAGGAATATTCCATATGGCAACTGGAGCTGGGCACAGCAGCAGTAGCAGGAGGCTGAGAGATCACATCTTTAACAGCAAACAGGTAGCAAAGAGAGCAAACTGGGAACAGGGTAAGGCTATAAACTCTCCACGCCCACCTCTAGTGACAAACAGCACCACCAACTTGGAACCAAATGTTTCAAATACCTGAGCCTATGGGGACGTTCTCATTCAAACCACCTGACTGAGGCAGGAATACTGTCTCAAAGACAAAAATGACCAAATAAAATTTAAAGCATTAAAAAAAAAAGCCTAATATTGTAGAGATAGCTCAGCAACTAAGAGCACTGGCTGCTTTTCCAGAGGACCTAGATTCATTCTCAGCACCCACATGGCAGCTCACAACTGTCTGTAATTCCAGGGAATCTCTGACACCCTCTTTTGGCTTTCAGTGGTACCAGGTATGTACATTGTACACAGATAGATGCAGACAAAACACTCATACACATAAAATAAAATAAAAATAAAAATTAAAGAAGAAAAAACTAAAACCAACTTCTGATGAATACTATACTACTATACATCTAAAAAAAAGTCAGCGGTTCATTGTCATAAAGCATGTAAGCCTTGTTTTTCAGGGAGAAAAGGTATTTTAGTTCAGGGTTACAGACAGATACAGTGACAGTAAGAGAGACATGGCAGCAGGCAGGGAAGGTGTGGCAGCAGGAACAGGAAGTGACCTCAAGGTCTGACTCCAGCCATTTGTTTCCCCCATCTAGGTTCCACCTCCTAGAGTTCCCACAGCCTTGCCACACACAGACATCAGCTTTGGGTCAATGGTTCAAACATATGAGCCAATACAGGACATTTTACATTCAAACCACACCACACAATACATTTAAGCTTTTAATTTCAACATGCAGGAGGCTGAGGTAGGAGGATGTGAGTTCAAATCTAGCTTGGGAGATACAGCAAGACCTCGTTTCAAAACTCCCCACAAAACAAATAAAACAAGAAAGCAAAAGCAAAGTAAACAAAAAACCCTCTTCATCCACCTTTTTAAAATTTGAACATAAGAAGGAAAATAAAACAGCAATGTAGTTACATATAACATTTATACATAAAAAATAAACATAAATGGATCTTACAGAAGAGAAAATGAGCAAAGCACTTGAAGATATAATTAATGTAAGACCTAAAAGTCAAAATTTTAAAGTTCAAGAAAGCCAACAACAAAAGAAATAAAACTTAAATGTCAAAACTTTTCAAGTACTAAGTTAATGAAAATGAGCAAATTCAGAATACTCACAATGCACCTTCACAGCACCATCTGTATTACTCGTTAGGACTTTCCTATGATTTTCCCAGAAAAATGTATTGTAAATGGAGACTGCACATTGGCTTCCTGGACACCCAGACTCAAATAGTCATACAGAAGCTATATTAATTACAACACTGTTTGGCCAATGACTCAGGCATATTTCTAGCTAGCTCTTACATCTTAAATTAATTCATCAATGATCACCACAAGGCTGTGGCCTACTGGTAAGGTTCTGGCATCTGTCTCCTTCAGCAGCTACAGGGCATCTCTCTGACTCCACCTTCTCTCTATCTCTTCCAGTCTGGCTATATTCTGCCCTGCCATAGGCCAAAGCAGCTTTGTTCATTAACTAATAAAAGCAACACATACGGAAGGGCGTCCCACACAATCTCCCATTTTCTGTCTAATTAAAAAGGAAGGTTTTAACTTTAATATAATAAAATTACATATATAAAACAGTTATCAAGCAAGAATTAGAGTTGCAATATTTAGTCCATTTACATTTGGCAAATTAAGGAAAATATCATCTGTCCTATCTTTGTGAGTCTAAAGTTTTACATCTAATTTATCTTAACATAACTAAGGAGAACTATAACTATAGCTATCTGTTTTCAAATTTTCAAAGACCCCAGAAGGATATAATATCACTTAAGTAAACTGGAAGTGCATTGCAAGCAACTTCCAAAACTCTAGAATTGACAGAGACATCTCATTGCCTGGACAGTCACCCAAAGTTCTTCTGTAATGTTGGGCTATTCATATTCAGCCTGCAGGCTCATAATATCTGGCAGACTTTTCAGCGAAGCAGAAAATTTGAAGATCTGTTCTACCTTGTACTGTCAAAGTTCATCAGTCGTCTTTTTCTGCATCCTGTATAGTGTCTGGCAGTTTCTTCTGTGAAGCAGGAATGCTGAAGGACCATCCTGTCCTTTGGAAAGTTCAGCATCACTTTTCTGTGGGTCCTGCATGTCCAGTTCATACAGCACACCATCAAGCAGTTTCTTTCCCAAATGGCTAGCCTTGTCAAGTTGAAGGTAAATTCAATGCCCATCAACCTCTCTGAAGTAATTGGTGCTGCCAGGAACAGACAGGTCTCACTGTTAAAGTTCTTAAAACCTTTTAAATGCCATATTCTGTAGTGTTGAAGAGTAACTATTTAACTGAAATATATCTCAGTATATCTAGAAAACTTAACTAACATGACTACACATTTGACTATTATAAATTACTATGAATCTGTAATTTTAAATTATACATTTTTAAATGAGTTCTACAAACATAATACCTTAAACAAAAGTAGAAATATACATATAACAAAATTGACCTTAAATCTGTATTAAGAAACCAAATACATACCAATGTAAAGTATTCATTTCTATATTATATTCCCCTTCAAATGAAAACAAATATTTATAAACAATCATTTGGGGAATTTGAGTGTTGTTTCCTCCAAACTACTTCCTGCTGTTTGTTGGGCGAAGGAGTTTTAGTCTTTACAGAGACCTTTCGGAGTGGGGGTGGGGTTTTGTTCTATCAAACCACTTTAGCCTGGAAGGAATTCACAGGTTTTCATCCTCTGGGAAACAAAAGCAGAACTTCTTTTCCAAAGTAGCATATCCTTAGACTCAAATTTTGAAGTCAATATATCTTTATGTTGGTTTAGCTTAGCAGCCCCCAGAATCAAATGTCTCTCTGCAGTAAAAAATACTTCAAAGAAAGCACAATAATATACATAATCCAGACTCTCTGTGTATTCCGTCTTTCCCTATTACTTTTTAATGTTTTTTATTATCTTCGCTCCTTTAATCTATGACTATCTGTACTCTTTTCCCTCTCTCTCCCAAGCCTATGTACATTTTTTTTGCTTTTTCTTTTCTTTTCTTTTTTTTTCTTTTTCGAGACAGGGTTTCCCTGTAGCTTTGGAGCCTGTCCTGGAACTAGCTCTTGTAGACAAGGCTGGCCTCGAACTCACAGAGATCCACCTGCCTCTGCCTCCCAAGTGCTGGGATTAAAGGCATGCACCACCACCGCCCGGCCCCTATGTACATTTTTTAAACACACTATGACCCATTTAGAGGTTTATTTTTTTTCTGAATCTGTCTTCATTGTGTATGTTTAATCATTTTCTGACTAGGAGCATTTTTTGTTTATTTTTAAATGCTAAGCAGGCATGGCTAGGACCAACTCCATGGCCCTGTCTGTTTGCTCTCATCCATCCAACACGGCGAAGGAATGTTCAACACCTCAGCAATGGCTCACTGCCCCAGCTCCAGGGACACAGCAGGTCTATGTCACCATTAAGCAACTTGTAGCACTCTGCTCACAAACCCCATATAAGTGCTCCATAGCCAGACCTCCCAAAAGAGCCAGAGCTGTTCGTGCCATTATGAACCAGAAAACCATCTCTTAAAGAAGCTATGCTTCTGCTTGCAGCCAGCAAACCAAGCCTGTTTGGGGAAAAAAAAAATGTGGCTACCAAGAAGCTGCATTTGGCTCCTGTTTCGTGGATCTAGAATTCCCCTTTCTTTTTCTTAAGCCTTTACAGGTCTTATATGCATCCCTGCCCCAGACAGTGGGCATCATTTTGTAAACAGAAAATGCACATTGGTTTCCTGTACTCCCAAACCACAATACCACAATGCACAGAAACTATATTAATTACAGCACTGTTTGGCCAATGTCTCAAGAATATTTCTGTCTAGGTCTTATATCTTAAATTAACCCATTTCTATTAATCTATGTATCACCATGAGGCTGTGGCCTACTGGTATGTTTCCAGTTTCTGTCTCCTTTGGCAGCTACATGGCATCTCTCTGATTCCACCTTCCCACCTGACTTAACTCTGCTAAGCCATTGGCCAAAACAGTTTTACTTATTAACCAATAAAAGAAACACATATACAGAAGGGTATCCCACATCAATGATCATTTTTAAATGATCCTATATTTTAACCTGAATTTTTACGTTTAGAGATTAGAACAAAGAAGTCATACATACACAAAATAGCAGAAGTACGATGCTAGTGAGGGCTATTATAAAACAATATGAGCACCTTCTATCTATCAACATTTATATATTTTGAGGAATTTTTAGTTAGAGTCTGATACGTAGCCCAGGATTACATCAAATTCATATTCTCCGTGCCTCTACCTCACAAGTGCTGGGAAAGGAATGTTCAATTATGTAGGGAAATGATCATAACCTAACAGTACATTTGAATTCAAAACTGCATGCTATTCTTAGCGTCAAAAAAAATAAGTGTCCATACAAAGCGAATTCCTATCAGCAGCAGTTACGTGTGGACTATGAAGTTTGCATAGTTTGGTTTTCTTCTCTTTCTACATTTTCTACAGTGAGCAAGTTTTCTAAGTGTATGCATGTTTGAACAATGGAATGGGAGGTAAAGAAACAAAAGCAGGCACCGCTAGCTGTTCTCTGAGACTTTGCTCATCAACAGAAGAAAGGAGAGGTGAAGGGAAGTGCAAAAATCAAGGCAACTTCCCTTCCTTCTCCTTTTTTCTCCCTCCTTTCTTCCTTGCTTTAATGATGAAGTGATTTGATTACTCCACAAATGTTGGAGAAGAGATATAGGTAGGATATAGGCTGTGAAGTAATAGAAAACAACAATGCAGTGGCTGGAGAGATGGCTGCTTCTGCAGAGGGTTTGAGTTTGATTCTCAGCACTCACATTGAGCAGCTCACAACCACATGGAAACTCCAACTCCAGGGATCTGATGCCCTCTTCTGGCCTTCTCTGGCACGCACATACAGCAGGTGCACACACATGGACACACACACACACACATACACGCACAAATATTATAAAAACAGAAAGTAAATGCAAAGAGAAATGTTCTGGGGAGATAATTATCAAATGAGGAATACTGCAAAAGAGGAGCATTGGAACACATTCCATACTGAAGGGAATGGGTGTGGAGTGGTCACATGGCAGGTTCTGACAGTCTGTCCCTTTCCAATACAGAGGACTGAAAAACAATACATTTCTTTGTTTGTTAAAATAAGAACATTTAATACAGAAGCAAGTTGTCGAGCTCATTATTAAATTGATATAGCTAAGCGGTTCATACCTGAACCCCAGGATTTTGCCTAAGCGGAAAGCACTGTAATGGCAAGCAGAGATAGCAGGACATTGACATGCAGCTCCTCTTCTAAGGCACAACAGTTAATTAGACTTCATTTACAAATGCTCATTTCCTATTGACAATGTGATTTGGAGAATGCTGGCATCAGGCCAGATAATTGTAGAAGCAAAACAGCCACATTTCCCATTAGAAGTGACTGTTGGATGGTGAAGTTCTGGGTTTACAGGAAAATTTTATATACTAAAAAACTGGTAAACTACATATACTACTTTTTAAACGCAGGTTAAGATTTGAGATTTCTTATTAAAAATAATGTCTCTGGGCAGTGGTGGTGCACGCCTTTAATCCCAGCACTTGGGAGGCAGAGGCAGGTGGATCTCTGTGAGTTCGAGGCCAGCCTGGTCTACAGAGCTAGTTTCAGGATTGGCTTCATATCTACTGGGAAACCCTGTCTTGTAAAACAAAACAAAACAAAATCTAGCATGCAACAGGTACTTTTGATTTTTAAAAACTATATTTTAGTCACATAAGATTCCAAATAATAATAATAACAACAACAGTTCCCTGTTGTGGTGTGAGGAGCCACACTCACTATTCGCCATTACAAGATGGCGCTGACATCCTGTGTTCCCAAGTGGTAAACAAGCTTGCTGCACAGATAGATGCGAAGGGATTTTCCATTCCTTGTGCTCTGCCTCTCCCGTGGCGTCATCTCGTGCGATGGGTTGCAGCCAACCAGGGGCTGACACGTCCTA
>JAQHUG010000053.1:2000784-2059401 GCA_028555095.1 Dicrostonyx torquatus
TGCTGGGAATTGTACCCAGGTCCTCTGGAAGAGCAATCAGTGCTCCTAACTGCTGAGACATCTCTCCAGCCCTGTACTCCATTTTTAATTGGGCTATTTGTTTTTTTGATGCCTGGTTCTGGCTTTATGTAAGTTAGATATTAACTCTCTCTTGAATGTGTAACTGATAAAGATCTTTTCCTGCTCTGTAGCCTACCTCTTTGTCCAAATGATGGTGTCCTTTGCCTTAGAGAGCTTTGCAGTTTCACGAGGTCCCATGTATTTATTAAAGTTGTTCTTAGTGCCTGTGCTACCAGAGCTCTGTCTGGAAAGTCTTTTCCTGGATTAATGAGTTCGAGACTATTCCCCACTTTCTCTGCTATCAGATTCAGTATATCTGGCCTTAGAGGAAGGTCCTTGGTTTATTTGGTGTTGGGTTTTGCACAAGATGATAACTATAGATTTATTTTCATTCTTCTATATGCATTCATCCAGTTTGACCAGTACCATTTGTTGTAGATGCTGCCTTTCTTTCAGTGTGTATTTTTGGTCTTCTATGTCAAAAATAAGGTGTGTGAACTTATGTCTAGGTTTTCAATGAGTCTTTTTTTATGCCAATGCCAGGCTGGTTTTATTAGCATAGCTCCATATACAACTTAAAATCAGGGCAGGTGAGACCTCCAGCAGTTCTTTTATTATTCAGGATAGTTCCAGTTATCCTGCTTTTTGTTGTTGTTGTTTCCTTATGAAACTGAAATTAGTCTTCTCAAAGAAGTTCTATTTTCTGTCCGTTAGGACAGCTTGGTAAAATCCACCAACGTGCCCTAACTACTTTAGTACCATTTGGGGCAGTATACTCAAAAGGAAATGGTAGGTAAATAAGTTAGATCCTAATATCAATGCTTGTGGTGCTCATAAATCTAATGCAGAACAAATGGGCCCCTAGAGCCTAGAAAAAAAAACTGGAAAAAGAGGCTCTCATTTGAAATGCAGTGGCCTAGACCCCACTCACCTTCTAGTTCTGTAAGCAGGGCTGTCCCAGAATCCAGGAACCTCTCAGAACCAGACATAGATGACCATTTCCCGGCCTAAGACTTACGCGTGCCGATTAAGGCTGTGTGGTCTTGGGGCAAATTCTTTAACCCTTCAGTTAGGGATTAGGAGAGCATTGTCCTGTTGCTGGCTTCCTAGTAAGCACACAGTGAGTGGGGAACCATCATGGCATCATTCAAAGGCCCCAAGACTACAGCAATTGGGCTAACTTGCTGACTATTGAAAGAACTTCAAAAGGGAAGTTTCCACTATAACCATTTAACAGTGCCTCTGCATGTCCCCAGGATGTCTCTACACAGCAAGTCTTTCTCTGAAGCACTGACACTGATACACACCCACCTTCCCCCAGCTCCCCAGTTGTAGGTGTCACCTAACATCCCCGGAGGTATGAAGACCCACATCTAATTGCACCCTGCTTCTAAGGACTGTTAATGGACTTGAACTAGACCTGAGTGGGAATCCAGTCCCCACCTCTATATACATCCTGACTTTAGTCAATATGGCCAATTTTACCTCTTCGAATCTGCTTTCTTGTTTATAGAGAGGATAATTAATACCCCACTGAAGTGTATAAAGGATGAAATATGAATATTAAATATGAAGTGCTAAGCACAGAAGCTGGTGAATGGAAGGAGCTGGGTTCCTAACTATTGGATTCAAACAGCGATGGGTAACTGTGTACAGGAGGTGGCAACTTAAAATCTGAGCTAACCCAGGCAGATGCCAGCCAGACATAGAGAAACAGTGAAAGCAAGATACATAGAGGTAAGGAAGGTAAAAAGCCCCAAGGCAAAAGGTAGATAAAGAGAAATTTAAGTTAAAAGAACTAGCCAGAAATGTGCCTAAACTAGGCTGAGCATTCAAAACTAAGTGTCTGTGTCATGATTTGGGAGCTGGTTTTTGGATCAAAAGAAAAAGCCTGATACACCTCTGCATATATATTATGGCTTCCAGTGTAAAGATTTGTGGGATCCCTGAGTGTGCCTCCTTTGGGCTCTTTTCCTTCTGTTTGTCTTGTCCAACTCCAAAATGGTAGGCTTTGTTTTATCCTATTATATTTTATTTTGTTATATTTTTTAAAAAATAAATGAATGAGTGAAAAAAATCTGAGCTAAAAGTCTTGAGATCAGATTCTCTGAGACACAAACGAGTGTAGACCTTCCTTTAACAATGTACACCTTTCAGCAAGCTTATTGAGCCGAGCCTCAGTTTACCTATTCAGTCTAATTTCTCCAAAGCTACAACTGTAACTTAAAACCACCACTTTCAACCTTGGTGTAAACCTATAGATTATTAATATGACGCCTAAGTTTTGCATATGAAGAAGCAGCAACAGGACCAAAGTGGCGCAGGTTAAAGACTCTGTGTATCAAGAAGAAACTGCCCTGTTCTGGGCTGGGCTGCCTTTCTGTTTGCAATGACCTTTCAGTTTTCAAGCATATTAAAGAACACGCCTCCCAGTTACTTCTCTGGAAGCCAAGTAACTAACCACGACCATTTACTGCCATTGGAAGGGAGCAAGAATTTTAGTCACTAAGGAGCGTAAATCTTGGTTGTCCGCTCATTTTTCCAGTGAAAACTGAAAATCCGTAACCACTGCACTGCAAACCAGCCGCGACTCATGCGCTAGGAAAGCTCCAGGTAGACTCATTTTTAAATTATGATTCAACCGCCGTTTTCTTGTTTTGATGAAACAGAAAGACTGAGCTGTAATGGCTAACGTTATGTTGATGGCTAACTTTATGCTTAAAAGTTTAAAATCTCTGTGTTTAAGAGAAATATAAAGCAAAGCTAGACTGCCAAATGTTAAGGGCTGCTAAGGGTTAATTTTTTTTCTGCTTGTTCTGCTTCTATGTAAACAAGCTTGCAGGAGAACAAATTGTAACTTTGTATTCTTTGCCTTTATAAACTCCTGGCCCAGGTGGCCCGGTGCTACGTTCGGGAATCCCGACCCAGATGCAGAGTATTTGAATAAAAGCCTCTTCTTTGTTAAAATTTATTAATGGTCAGACTGGGGAATCTCTGAGCAAACCGGTAACTTCCGTGTGAGAGGGGCTCAGGCTTTCATCCTGCAGGCTCCGTGGTGGTGGTGGTGGTCTCATTGGCTGGCTTGCAGGTGGGATTTCCTGTCGCCATTTTAAGGAAAAGCAACTGTGCCTGCCAGTGCCTAGTCAGTTAAGGGTTTGCACCTCAGACAAAGAGGAGGGCAGGAATGCGGCTTGCTCTCTGTCCCCCTTCCCCGGCCCACCAAGGGTAGAGTCACGTGACTGAGGCATCAGGGCCATTGGCGCAGACCCTTGGGTCATTGTCACACTCAGCGCCCCAAGGGGGTCTCCAGCTCTGTTCTAGGAGGACTGCAGGTGTCGCAGTGGGAGAGGGGGAGGCACTTTAGCCCGCTGGCTCGGGACACCAGGTTTCTAAAGGTGTCCCAGCATCCCATAGCCCGCCTCAGGGTCGCAGGGCTACCCTCACGCTGCACCCTTCCCACAATGCAACTCCGCTCTCTGCGGCCCTGGTGTACCCCAAGAGACAGCCCCCCGCCACCGCCTGGGCGAGGGATCCGCTCCACCTCCAACCCCGAGGGTGCGGGTGCGGCAGCTGCGGCCCCAGCTGAGCCCCCGGGAGGGAGCGGGCAGGTGCTGGGCGGCGCGCAGCCTCCTTGCTCCGGCAGCATCTGTGCGCTGCTCGTGCATCCGCTCGCACTGCGCTTCCTGGATGCTCAGTCTCCGCAAACCGGGGTCGCCGCGCTGTCCTACAGCCTGGGAGAGAAGCACGAAGGTGCAGCGACTAGCGGCATGTGACCCACATCGTTCCGCCGCAAGCAGCTCAGCTCCGAGGGCGCACAGGCAGGGAGGGATGATGGTCTGAAAGGCCGCGCTCCTGTTCCCAAACTGCAGAAGCAAAAAGGGCGACGCGCCCCGTGGTAGCCAATGAGTCAGGCTGGAGCCCCTCCGCGCCGGGCGTGTGGATGTAAGTGTGAGGTTGGCGGGCAGAGTGTGGGTGGGGGGGAACTCTGATGCAATCAGCCCCGGGAGGAGGAGAGCCGGGAGAGCTGCGGCCACGCCACTCTGCCTGAAGGTCGCCGGCAACCCGGCCGGCCTCCGAAACCCGCCACGCGGATCCTCCCCGCCCAGCCTTGCTGACGAGGGGCCACCTTTTCCCTAGCCAGACCTTGACACAAAGGACATCTAACTGCCGGGGACGGCCTGGAAGGGCGGACACTTTGGCGGCGCCTTTCCCTTTTATTTCTCGAGGTAAGGTGCGTTCGGAGGGCAGTGGGAGCGGCGGTGTGGAGGGAAGGGGAGGCGGCAATGCGGACAGCCTCCATGTCTCCTGGACCCGGGCAGAGCGCTGCGCTGCCTTTCACGAAGGCAGAGTCCGGTGCCCTTCCCGGAACGCAGGGACCCCAGATTGTACCGTCGCACACCGTGGCTTACTTTTTGTACTTGTTTTCATGGTGGTCGAGTGTGGCACCAGATCTGGTTCCGTTTTCGAGGTTTAGGGACGGGACCAAGCATGCAGTGTGAGGGACAGAAGGTACACCGAGGAGTGAGTCACACTACATCTCGGGACTGGCAGGGCAGCGGAGTCTCGGAGCCCAGCGCCGTAAACAGGTGCACGTTGGCTGCACCTCCACGGGCTCGGCCCCTGTCTCAGCTGGGATTAGTGGGAGGATGCTGGCAGTGACTCACTTTCCTCTACCGCCCTGGAGGTTCTTCCCAGAATGAAGAGCCGGTGATAGGCTACTTCCTTTGCGAGAGCCCGGTCCACTGGGGCGGGAGAACAAAAGGCCACTGCTTGCGCAGGACCCGAAGCCGGGTGCCCTGGTCTCCCCTCCCCCGCACCTGGCCCCAAACATTGCGGCAAAAGGCTTTTCAACTGGCCGGCTCCACTCGGGGAGGAGAACGCTCCCGAGATCTCGTGTGGCTCGCCCTCACCCACCAGACAGTTCGGCTCCGGGCGCGGGGATCTTCCGCAGCCTAGTGAACAGAGCGCGGTTGCCCGCGCATCGCCCGCCTCTGGGTTTCGGCCCAACTGTGCTCGCACCAGACACGAGTGCATATGGCGGCAAAAGGAATTTCGCGGTAAGCGCGTCACGCCGTGGACTGCCTTTCACAAGCTGCCTCGGGCCGAGGAAGGTGGTGCTTACTCCAGCCCTTTGTGTCTCGCTCTGCCGTGTGGACCCGGGCTTTTGCTAGCCTCTTCCATCGGTGGAAAACACACTGGCTTTGGGGCTTGCGTACTAGTCTCAGACGAATAGACGGTATTGTACGTGGAAGAGAGGAAACGACCCACCGCTAGGAAACGGTATGCATTTGCAAGATTTGACACCTCCGCATGTTTTTTTTATTAACTTATAAAGCATATTATAGAGAGGGGGGCATAAATGTGTGGTTTGCGGAACGCAGGGCCTGCAAAGCTGTAATTTGTCACCTTGATAGAAGAAACAGTGCTGCAACTCGTGCTTTTTCTGACGTCAGAAGGGCAACGGAAATAAAACCTGAGCTGGCTGGCCTCATTGTCAAATAACTCACCCTATAAGAAACTGGCAAGTCTCGCCACCGATCTGGTATGGCCTCCTGACCGCTGCCTTCAAATGACTTAAATGACTTTGCTGTTCAGTTACTTAATCCTCAGTGTGTGGCTAAAAGCAACGGAAAAGCGGCCTAGTTTGATGAGGTATTAATCTTAACAGGGCGTTTTTTTTTTTTAATTTTTTTTAACCGGGTGCTGTGAATTTAGCGGCTGCTGTGTAGCAGGCAGCGACTAATCAGATCAAGTTCCAGCTCCTTTGCCATGTCCATTCTCACCAGGAAACCGGCTATGGATGAATGCATTCAGAAATGCCAGGTGTTCAGACCGTGAAGAAATGAGACAGGATCATGAGACCTGAGGATGCTTAAGATAGGGCCACCCATTAGGAGGGGTTGTGTAAGGGGGGTGACACGTGTCTCCCTCCCTTAATGAGGAGAAAGGATCCCCTATCTGAATAATTAGGGGAAGACTTTCAGAAGTAGTAGTTACTGTACCGCGGTTGACTATAATTCAGCAGATAGGTAGGTAGATCGAAAGATGCTGTGGAACCCTTAAACTTCCGCGGCTTATGGGCAGTTTTACCTGGCTTCTTGAACTGATGAGCTATGATGAGGGGAGCAGCCGTCTTAGGCCTGGCATCTGTTACCGTGCTCAGCTCACCTTTTCCCCCTCCAGTGCCAGCGGTACAGGGATTAGTTAATAAAATGCTTGCTGGCCAGGCATCTCACCCAGCCCTTTAGGATACCTACGATGCCACAGATCATCTCTCCTTTTCCTACCCTACAACCCATCCCTCTTAAAATCTTGCTGTCTTTCTGCTTTTTTTTTTTTTTAAACCAGTCCCCACTTCTGAGCAGTGATCGGGCCATGGAAACTGCCCCTCGCTTGTCATTTTGCTGCAAGTATGCAAGCCCATCAAGCAGATCTTGGGACGCAGGAATTGCGAGATGGGAGAGGCCTTCAAGTGTCAGTGGGTGCTGGAGGAAGATGCAAGCATGGTTAGCAGTGAAAGGGTCAGCTGAGGCAATGGAACAGCTGCCCAGTTGTTCCTGTCCATACTCAACTCCGCTGCCCTATCTCAGTGTGGGCACTTCCACGAATCTTACATTTTACTGTCTTTAAAATTGTTCACATTTTGTAAGGCGCTTGCTCTCCAGTGAGTCCCCACTTCCCTGCGAATGAAGTCTGAATTCCTTTGTCAGGTGCCCAGAACCGTCCCAGTCTGTCCCCTCACCTGTTTCCATCTCTCCCAAATGACATTATTTTTTTTCCCCAGGGCACAATGCAGACCCACCTTACCCCTAGGTACTTTTCCGCCTCAGTGGCTATGTAGCTTCCAGACTAAAATACCTGCTGAAATTCTGTGTATTTGTGACAGCCTGTCCAGGTGCTATTTTTCTGCCCCTTAGACGTGCTAGGTGACCTCCTTCTGTGACATTTGCATAAGGCCTCTAGCTCCTTCCAGGCAGTGGGAGGTAGATGGTAAGGCTTAGCCGCTAATCTGCATTGCCAGGCTGCAACTTAGTGCTCTAGGGAACTTGGGGCAAATTGTTGAATTTCTCTGAGTTCCAGGATTCCTCCCTCATTTATTAAATGAGGGTGATAGCAATGGTAGTTATTGAGTTATCCTAGAGACTTAATCCAGATGATGGACATGAGGTTCCTCACACATTCTTATTTGTACTATTTGATGACCTGGTTATTGGTTTTCTGCTGATTATGGGTTCCAAGCCTGTCATTAATGTCAGAGAAATTCAGAGAAGTCTGCGTGGCCTGGGGGTGGGGTGGTAGTACACTGAGAGACCCACCCCCAGCGAGGTGGCAGTGACTGTGGGCGACTCAGTCCCCATCCAGAGCTGTGAAGATGCAATGAGAGTCAACCATGCCAGGACTAGTCTGTGTTCACTGCCGATCTTAGTGGTTCTCAGCCCAGCTCCATAGTTGACTCAACCTGTGTCTATGAAAAGATAGATCAGGCAGGAGACACAGAAGCGTGAGGAGAGATTCTGGAGCAGTTTAGATTGGAGCAGAGCTTGCAAACCGAGCATCAGAGATGATATGTCTGCGTCACCTGGTAAAATCTTAGCAGTGTGAAGTTATGAGCTTGACTGGCTTTTCTCCTCCATTTTACCAAACCACCCAGTTGCTGACATCATGGGACCTCAGGTTACAACGCGTGGCCTGTATTATTCCTAGGCCTGGAGGCCCTTCCAGTGAGACGGCCAGGATCACATGAAGATGTAATGTGAGGCTCTCAGTTTCCGTCTCTTGCAGTGACGAAGGCGGCTGGAAAAGGGAAAGGAAAGGGATCGGTGGCCTGGGCTGTGGGAGGAAGAGGGGCTGATGGGAGAGGACAGAACTGAGAAAAGTAGGCCTTAAGCCACAGTTGTTTCTGTTGTGATTGCAAACTGGTGAGTGCTTGTGGGCGTGGTTTGTGTGCATTGCACTTTTAAAATGATTTGGAGTGAGTTGCTGGATAAAAATTAGGATGTCACTTCACATGTGGATTTCCAGCATTCCTTTTAAAAAATGTCAATGGGTGTGGTGGTGCATGCCTTCAGTTCCAGAACTCTGGAGGCAGAAGTGGGCGGATCTCTGTGAGTGTGAGTTCTAGGCCAGCCAAGGCTATGCAATAAGACCCTGTCTCAAACGAAACAAAACCCTAAAGACCGGGTTTATTCCTGCTGCTGGTTGGAGGGACCTGAATAAGACCAGTGTTTTCCAGTTCTGTGAACCTGTGCTGTGTTGCTCATCGGCCTTGCCTGCCTGGACACACACACTCGCTTCATTTGATCTCAGCCTTTATTCTCCAGCTGTAGATGTGAAGGGTGACTTCCCAGTAGACTCCCTGGAGAGCACTTAAAATACACATGGATCCCATCCTAGATCCGTGGAATATGAGGTCACTCTTGATCTCTGATTTTCTTTTTTTAAGTTTCCTGGTTGGTTCCCATGTCCAGCCAGAATGACAGCTACTAGTCTTGAGTCAGCTGTTGAGAAGAGACTCCCTAGGCTTATCTGCTTAGTTAAAGTTGACCTGTAAACAGCCAGATCAACCAGAGGTCTGAGAACTGGGAGAGATCTTGAAAGAATGTCAGTTCTTTCCACCTCCAGAGACCTGGAGAGAAAAAAGGAATCTTTTGCCTTCTGCACCATCCTGTGGCTTTTGAATGGCAAAGTGTCATGGGGACTTCTTCCTCTTTTCAAATTGAAGTTCATATTTAAAGATATCTTTGTCAAAACGATCCACTTTTCACGTGCTACTTTGTGGTGCTTTTTAATCCCTCTGCATTTGTGCTAGGCATTTCATTAGGACTTGATGGGTCGGAGCTCAACTCGGGGTTAAATACAGCACAGTTACTGCTTTTAGTACAAGGTTGGTCCGTGACCACAAATATCAACACAACAAAACACACATATGTAGAAAGTTACGCTTTTCTTTAGAGTGTTCCAAGTTGGTTTTGACTTCTTACGTTTTGTAGTGATTTTAGAAATCCATTGTCAGTTAAGGGGAGATGTAGTTGTATTACTGTCCACACCAGTGTTCTCATTAAATTAAGCTTCAAATATTGATTATTATTATTTTATGGTAGCATAGCATCTGTTTCCCTATATTTAGTGTTATATGTTGACTTGACTTCCGAAGTTTGTATCTCGGAGAAATCAGTGCCATTTTGAAGCATGTAAATATGGATATGAATACACAGATACCATAGGCTGGGCAAAATTGCTCCTGCTCGAGACAGACAGCTTTGGTATGCTTTCTTCTCTGGACTTTTAGGAACAACACAGAAGATCTTAAACATTTCACCACAGTGGCAGGATATGATCAGAATACCTTTGACTAGGCTGCTCTCGATGGTTTTAATGTATTTTCCTATCCAGATTCAATGGAAGGAAATTTTGTGCAGGTTCGTGAAGGTGAAGGAGCTGTCTGTGCCTCTTCACAGTCTTGTTTTTGTCTCCTTTCTGGAGAATCATGCTTGTCAGGATCACTGTGTCTGCAGATTTAGCTAAAAAAAAAAAAAACCTCATCATCTTGAATGTTAATGACTATCTAACTATGCTATATTCCTGTGAGATTTGTGTTACGTTGATATCTCTCCCCCATTAAACTGCAGCTGAAAAACAAAAAACATTGTTAAAATATCTGAGTCCTTGATCTAAGCCAGTGAGTAATCCACATAGCAGGCCTGTGTGAATTCAGCACAAATAAATAACCACAGCTTGGTTACTAGAGGAGGTCGGTTTGATATTCTTAGTTAAAAGCAAACAACACAGGCTTTGAAAACCAAGGCCTGTTTGCGTTTGCACTGGCATGCTGGAAAGTGGGGAGTGTGGCGAGGACCCAGTGAGAACTGCATGGGAGCAGACCCCCTGCAGGAATGCCAAGTCCCAGTGCAGTGGAAGGGGAAGCAAGGAGAGAGCTAGGAGCAAGTGCGGCTTTGAACTCTCGGATCCAGGATTTGTGTCTGTACACATTCGGAACTGTCATGATCGGTCGTGGGGGGTGAGGGGGACGAGAAAGCTGCAAGGCAAATGTTTCTCGGAAGAATCCTCTTCTACAGTTGGGAGAGCAGAGGGCCCCAGAGGTGGCACGGAAGGGAAGGTGGGAGGGTTAGGGTTGTGCAGCTGTAAGGAACGGAGGGAAAGGATGGGGCATTTTGAAGGAAAAATGGTAGGACTGGCAACTGTTTCGATAGGTTGTCTTAAGGTGAGACCGCTGACTGAAGTGAAAGAGTCGGAAGATTGACTGAGGTCAGGTGATAGGTTCAGATTCCATTCTGCAGTGGCTGTGGTGACAGCGAACATCTGTGTGGACAGCTGTAGTGGCATTTCATTTGTTAATTAATAAGTGAAACTTGCCTGAGGATCAGAGAGTAAAACAGCAGAGGACTTACAGACCAGGCAATGGTAACGCACACCTTTAATCCCAGACCTAGAGAGGATTATAAAATGGGAGGAGACAGCTCTCAGACACAGTCTCATTCTGAGATTCCTGGAGGCAGGGTTGCCATTTCGGACTGAGGTCCAGGTAAGAGCCAGTGGCTGGCTGTTTGCTTTTTAGATCTTCAGGTTGAACCCCAATTTCTCTCTTAGAGTTTTTATTAATCATGTTTCAAACAGGTCTATCAGGCAGCCAGAGACTTGAAGATTTTATGGAAATTTCTGAGCAGGAAGGAACTGATTGATCTGCTCCCTTCCCTCACCCTCTCTTTTTACAGATGAACACACACACACATACACACACAGAGAGTCACACAACAACATGTTTTGTATTATGCGTCATGGCCGTTATCCAGTAGAGCCTGGAGAGGAAATCCCGTGTGACAGCAAGGGAATCAAAGACTGGGAAAGGAGATCTGAAAGATGCCTGTGGGATGAAACCTTACACTGGGTGGGAGTTTGGAATTGCAGCTCTGGAGAAAAACAGAGTCAGAGAATTGCCCTGACCTTAGGGCGGGTAGAGGAAGGCAGCTGGTGAGTGACTACAAAGTAGGCAAGAGGGGAGGCGGTGAGGGGCAAGGTGAGAGGTCACGAGTTAGTGAAAGAAGGCCCAGGAAGGCCTAGATGAGGAAGGCCATTTTAGCTTGCCAGATCCAGGCAGGCACTGTGAGTAACTATGATGCATGGCTAAACCATGGCACTTATGACTGTGCCCACCAGTGTAAGTCAGCCTGCACAGCTGTGGTCATCTGGGAAGAGGAATCTCAATTGAGAAAAGGCCTCCATAACATTGGCCTATAGCCGGGAGGTGGTGGCGCATGCCTTTAATCCCAGCACTCGGGAGGCTGAGATAGGCCATCTCTGTGAGTTCAAGGCCAGCCTGGTCTACAAGAGCTAGTTCCAGATCATTTGAGCGTTTTCCTGATTAATGATTGATGTGGAAGGACTCAACTATCCCTGGACTGGTGGTCCTGGGTTCTATAAGAAAGCAGGTCGAGAAAGGAAGCCAGTAAGTTCCACCGTGGCTTCTGCTTGGTTCCTGCCTCCAGTTCCTGTCTTGAATTTCCTTCACGAGGGACTTGTAGTCAGGATACGCATGCTGAAATAAACCCTTTCCTTCCGAAGTTGCTTTTGGTCATGGTGTTTTAATCCCAGCAACAGAAACCTTAAGACAATGACTGTCTGAGCAGAGTAGTAGTGTGTCGTCATTTCCTAGATAGGGAAGCTGAAGCTAGAGGATTTAACCTGGTGTCACATGGCTTGTTTACGGTGGAGCAGGAATTTGCTGGTCAACATGGCTTTAGGGGAGTAGAGAAGGCTAGGGCGAGTATGTCAGAGGTAGCTGGAGGAAAGAGCAGCTCTGCACAGGTTACATGGCAGGTACGGTGAGAGTGTGGGACAGAAGCTAGGGGGCCAGAGAGAAGCTGCAGCCGTTGGTGTTGGCTGCTCTGGCACCTTAGACAAGAGGATGCCTGCTTCTGAGATGCGCTGGCTCTCAGTCTTGGTCTCCAAGACCCTTTTTGTTGTTGCCTGTCTCCCAAGGATCTCAAGTTGTAAAGATTTTGATTGTCAACATTAAACTTTTAATTGATGTATTATATGCACCCTAATACTTGGATATTTGCTTTGCTCATATTTAAAGTGAGCGTGTGTGTGCACACAACGCGGTGCCTGGTGTGATGTCATGGCGTGTATTCGAGAGTCAGGACAGCCTTTGAGAGGAAGTTCTCCCCCTCCACCATATAGATCCTGGGAGCAAACTCAGGTCATTAGGCTTGGTAAGCATATTAATCTACCTAGCCCTCTTGCCTACCCTAGATCTTTAAGTTTTTAAAAAAGATTTACTTATTATGTATGCAGTATTCTACCTGCATGTGTGCCTGCACAACAGAAGAGGGTACCAGATCTCATTACAGATGGCTGTGAGCCACCATGTGGTTGCTGGGAATTGAACTCATGACCTTTGGAGGAGCAACCTATGCTCTTAACCTTTGAGCCATCTCTCTAGCCTCAATCTTTGAGGTTCTTCTTTAAAAAAATATTTGTTTTTATTATTTAATTATGTGTCTTGTGTGTCTGTGTGTGATATGTGCATGTATGAGTGCAGTGCCCTAGGAATCCAGAAGAGGGTGCCGCATCCCTTGGAGCTGTGTCCCTGTGTATGCACTTGGAACTAAACTTGGAGCCTCTGCTAGAGCAGAAATGTTCTTAACTGCGGGTCATCTCTTCAGCCCCAGATCTTTGTTCTCGTTTGCTTGTTTGTCTGTTCGTTGTTGTTTTGTTTGAGATATGGTCCACTACATAGTACATGTTGGGCTCACTCTTTATGTACATAAGCTGAACTTGCAGCATTCCTCTGCCTTGGCCTCTCTGCTGAGATTACAAAGTGTGCCCCTCTTCTGGGTTCATAATGATGAGATTCTGTGTGTGATGGTTACTAAGGTTGGCTATCTGCTGTATTTTTTTTTCTTGTTTTATTTACCCAGTGATATGTGACGTTGTTACTACAACCTTGGCTTATTACATTTAGATAAGATAATCCTACTAAAAGGTGGGTTATGTATATGTTATGATGTCATGTTAGATAACATTATTGTTAACTTGTTTAGTTTATCTGAGATCTTTTGAAATAGATCCATGTTAGCATATGGATACTTACAGTGTAAGTGCAGAGACCTGGGACTCTCAAGTGTGTAAACAGGCTCAGCTGGTGGTGAGAAGAGACAGCCAGGAAGAATAAGACCATTGTCTGTCTGTCTGTCTCTCTGTCTGTGTCTGTCTGTGGTGTTACTGTTTGTGCTTCCATCCAATCAGCAGACACATCCCTGGTCTTGGTGTCTTGCCTATTGGAATAATGTGGCAATGAACACGTGAGTGCAGATATCCTGAAGAAGTGGTGACTTCATTTCCTTTGGGTGTGTGCCCAGGAGAGGCTTGCTGGGTCATATGGTGGTTCTATTTTTAATTTCTTTAGAATTGCGATGTAAGTTTCCACCTACCGTGTACAAGGCCTCTCTTTCTCCACACCTTGACTGACACTTCTTATCTCTTGAGTCTTTGCTGAGCACCATCCTGATGGGTGGGAGGCTGTAGTTCCTCTGTGGTTTTGATTTGCTTGCATCCCCGGTTATTAGCGGTGCTGAGTACTTTTCATGTGTTTGGTAGCTATTGGCATGTCCTGTTTGTTAACACTTCCTTAAACTGCTGACTTAGTTAGCTGTTAGAGTTGATTCCAGCTGTTGAGTTAGTATACCTACCAGGTATTGAGCTAGGATACCTACCAGGTATTAAGCTAGGATGCCTACCAAGTGTTGAGCTAGGATGCCTACTAGATGTTGAACAAGGATGCCTACCAAGTGTTGAGCTAGGATACCTACCAGGTGTTGAGCTAGGATGCCTACCAGATGTTGAACAAGGATGCCTACCAGCTGTTGAGCTAGGATACCTACCAGGTGTTGAACTAGGATGCCTACCAAGTGTTGAGGCAGGATGCCTACCAGGTGTTGAGCTAGGATGCCTACCAGATGTTGAGCTAGGATGCCTACCAGATGTTGAACAAGGATGCCTACCAGCTGTTGAGCTAGGATACCTACCAGATGTTGAGGTAGGATGCCTACCAGGTGTTGAACTAGGATGCCTACCAAGTGTTGAGCTAGGATGCCTACCAGCTGTTGAGGTAGGATACCCACGATCATATTAGTTCTTCATAATAAAAATGAGACGACAGGAGCTGGAGAGATGGCTCAGCAACTAAGAGCACTGTTCTTCCAGAGGACCCAGGTTCTATTTCTATCACCCACAAAGCAGCTCACAACCACCGGTAATACTGGTCTAGGCAAACCCATCACCTCATATTAGCTCTAAGCCCATTAGTACTGTCGCCAGTGTAAGTGGTGCCTCACCATCATCCCTCAGTCTAAGAAACACAGTTCAGGTCCTGTTCTCTCCAGTTTCTATTTATCTCTCCTCCCTTTTCTTCATTCCTTCCTCGTGCTTATAATACATGTACATTTCTGAAATCTTCCTGGATTTTGTCTTTGTTCTGTTAGTTTGATCTCTGTCACGCAAAATGTTTTATGGTGTACTAACATCTTATGTGGGATGGCCTTGTGTGCCCAAACAGGTTCCGGGTGTCTTAAAAGCCAGATGAGTTTATTTGTGTATTCCTTCCCCTGATACGTAACACAGTACAGTCTTATGTATTTTACTTTAGTGCTGTGCTAAAATGTGCGGAGATAATAATTTTTGCCCCAAGGATGAGGATTCTTGGGGTAAGAATCAAAAGTCCCATTTGCTGAGTGAGCTCTGATTTGTAGCTATTGCAAAGGTTGAGGTGTAGAAATCACAGTTAGGGTAACGTTAAGATCCTCATATGATGTTTTTTATTTAATTAATTGTATAGTTGCTTGTGTACGTGTGTGTGTGTGTGCATGCGCACACGCATGTGTGTACAGGTGCACAAGCATGTAGAAGCCAAAAGTTCACATCAAGTGTTGTCCTCAGTCATTTCCCACTTTATACTTTTTTTTAAAATAATGTATTTATTCACTTATTTGTGTGTGTGTGTGTGTTCATGTTCGTGTGCGCATGCCATAGCAAGCGTGTAGGCATCAGAGAGACAACTTGCGGAAGTTGGCTGTCTCCTTCCATCATGTGGGTCCCAGCAGTTATCAGGCTTCGGTACCCTTGATCCACTTTATCTCTTTGCGCCATCTTCTTCTTTTTTTATTATAATTGGTTTTTTGAGATAGAGTTTCTCTGTAGCTTTGGAGCCTGTCCTGGAACTCGCTCTTGTAGGCCAGGCTGGCCTTGAACTCAGAGATCCACCTGCCTCTGCCTCCTGAGTGCCGAGATTAAAGGTGTGTGCCACCACTGTCTGACCCATCTTCTTATATATTGAGACAGGGTCTCTCACTGAGCCTAGAATTTACTATTTGCACTAGACTGGCTGCCCCGTGAGCCCCAAGGATATATTCATTTCCTCCCTCTCCCTCCCTCAACTCCTGGACCCAATACTGGGGTAACAGGCAAGCTGCTAGGCTTCTACCTGGGCACTGGGGACCTGAACTTGCGTCCTCATGGTCATGCAGCAAGCTTTTTATTGGCTGAGTCATCTCTCCAGACCCTGGTGTTTTGTTTTGTTTTCCCCATTTCTTTTCTAATCAAAGGCTCTCTCTGGTATCCCAGACTGGTCTCAGATTCACTGTCCTTCTGTCTTAGTCCCCCAAGTTCCAAATTACATGAATGTGCTACTACCTTAATGCTGATAGTTCTCATTCAGGAAAACTATAATTATTTTTTGATTCTTAAATCCAACCTATATTTCCTACCTCTATTGTCTGAGCATGTGTTACTTCTACCAAGAAGTTTTAGCTCAGGTCCCATCTCTACCTGTCAATCTCTCCATCAAGCATCTGAGCACCAGCAGTAACAGAGCAAATACTGTTGGGTACCATTGGGCACCATTAGGCACCCCTGGGCATCATTGGGTACCACTAGGCACCATTGGGCACTGTTGCTCATCTTTGGGTACCATTGAGCATCAAGCCATTTAACCAGGTATTAGTAGTGATCATGTAGACTTGGTTTGTTGATAGAACTCAGAGTAGAAAATTATATCTTAATATAAAAAATTCAAAGCCGAGAATGATGATGCCCAAGTGTAATGTCTGCACTTGGAAGGTAGAGGCAGAAGGATTTTAAAATTCAAGGGCATCCTCACGCAGCCTAGACTATAATGCTGTGCTTCAAAGCAAAGCAAAATTTAAAACAAAACAAAACCTAAAAACACATATGAAGAAAATCTCTTGCCAGGCAGTGGTAGCACACACCTTTAATCCCAGCACTCAGGAGACAGAGTCAGGTGGATCTCTGTGAGTTCAAGGCCAGCCTGGTGTGCAAGAGCTAGTTCCAGGATAGCCAGGACTATACAGAGAAACCCAGTCTCGAAAAACAAAAGAGAAAACAAGAAATGAAAAGAAAGAAAATCTCTCATTTTCTTGAATGGATACATTTTCATTTGTAGTTATCTTTCGTTTGTTTGGTTTACTGAGGGTGTCCTTGTGAGGGGCAGCATCTCCGCAGAAGGCTGCACAGCCTACAGGGACTCCCTGACAGCAACATCACTGCTTGCTGAGACAGCAGGTCACCCTGAGAGGTGTTTCCCGCCTCTGGAGAGCTGCGTTTCTCACAAACCCTGTATTATTGATCAGCAAGGCACTGGCTTTTGGTTTTGCATATATGTGTAAGCATGCAGTCTATGTGTACGTATGTACATGTTCATGTGCGTGCACGAGTGTGGACGCACATGTGCTCACACTCATTTGTGTGCATGTGGAGGTCAAAGGTCAGCCTTGGATGTCTTCCTCAGTCTCTTCCACTTTATTTTTTGAGGCAGATTATCTCACTGAACCTGGAGCACACCAGTTCTGGGGACCCACCGTGGGTCCCCAACCCACCCCCAACTCTGGTGTTACAGACACACACCGTGCACACAGCTTTTTCATGAGGACTGGTAGGGTTTGAATTCAGGTTCTCATGATTTACTCCTGAGCCATGTCCCCGGAACAAACAGCAAAAACACTGCTATCCTTCAGAGAACCCTTACTGTCTGTCTGGTGCTCCATGAAAAAAGTAGGTTAAAAACAATCTAAAGTCTTCGGTGTTAAATCATAGGGGAAGTTGCGGGAGTAGAGATGGAAAAAGAGACAAGAAAGAAAAAGGAATGAAAATGAGGAGGAGGAAGTGAGTCTCAGCGGCCTATTTTTAGGTGGCGGAATTTCTTTTATGTTCTAGAGGCTCTCCATCAAGTGTGTATTACTCTCAGGGAAAAAAGATTCATGGTCCAGCCCAAATAACTTTGCTGTAACACTGTCCCAAGTCCCGTTTTTAAAACTTCAGCATCACTTAGTTCTCAAATAAGGATCATTTGAGCATCAATTATTTCCCAAGTAAAGCCCAGGCAGGACGAAAGGCATGATGGACTTTGTGGTGTTTCTGTTCCTTCTCCAGTTTTCATCTTCAAGAACGTGTTAGGAGACTTAGTTTATGCGCTCGACAACTTCCTATGTGATGAACTTGTACTGACTGGTATTTGCGTAGGTGTAGTGGGTGGGGTTTTGGTTGCCTTTGTGGTGTTCATTTCCCTACGTGATAAGTTAATGCTGTTTGTATACTACACGCGGACACACACACACGGACACACACACATGGACACACGCACGGACACACACGACACACACACGCGAACACACACAGACAAGGACACACACACACACACGTGGACACACACACAGACACACACATGGATACACACACACAGACACGGACACACACACACAGACACACACACTGTATACTGACTGGTTTTGTGTGTCAACTTGACACAAGCTAGGAGCTTGCTTCAGTTGAGAAACTGCATTCCTAGATCCAGCTGTAAGGCATTTTCTCTATTAGAGACCAGTGGGGGAGGGAGGGCCCAGCCCATGTAGGTAGTGTCACCCCTGGGTCCTGAGTTCCATAAGAAAGCAGGCTGAGCAAGCCATGGGAAAGCAAGCCAGTAAGCAGCACCCTCCATGACCTCTTTGTCAGTTCCTGCATCCAGGTGTCTGCCCTGTGTGAGTTCTTGTCCTGACTTAATTCAGTGATGAACAGCAATGTAACAGGAAGTGTAAGCCAAATAAACCCTGTCCTCCCAACTTGATTTATGGTCAGTGTTTTGTTCTAACAATAGAAACCCTGACTAAGATAGCATTCATGCACGTGCATGCACACACACACACACACACACACACACACACACACACACACACGCGTGCGCAGAGTTATGAAAGATTGACTTCAAACAATAAACTCCAAATCTTTACTAAAAAAAAAATAATAATCCACTCGTAGAGAATCCCTTCCTGGTACCCCACTACCTTTCTTTGGAGAGAGAAAAACTTAACAGATTAGAGATCCCATCCTCTCCTCTCAGGCCTGTAGCCCCTCACGTCAGCAGCCTATCACATAGTTTTAGAGCAAGACTGAATGTCACGAGTTTAGAAATTACCCAACCTGCTTTGTAGGCCAGTTTTAATTCAAGGAGGCCCAGAGGTGAGAGTGGGGTTCAGCCGCACTCAGCTTTGCCCAGAGAAGACGGGAGGCCACTGTCACTATTTGAAGACCCCCCCAAAACAGTCAGAGCTGGGCTCGGCTCCCCACTTCTGACTTTCTAGCTTCCCAGAGGTGCCCGGTGCAGATGCCCGGTGCAGCGGGAGGAAGAGGCTCCTGGAACCTGAGATATTAGAATATGTCTATGTTGTGGGAGTTTAAACACCTGACACCAGAGAAATTTCCGTCTAGCTGGGAGACTGGAAGGAAAAGGATTACTGTGTGGTTTCCATGTGCCAAGAGATTATACCTCAGATTGTGTCATTCTGGGCACTTCTGTGGGCTCGGTAGGTATCAGAGAGTAAAATGCTTCTCAGAGTGCCGGCTGGCTGGGACGTCTGCACAGGCGTATCAGGTCTCCCTTAACTGGGTCACAGTCATCCTGGTATTCAGGATCAGACAATACATCGGATGTTCTCAAGGAGGTACCCCACAGAAAATTGTGTATTTGTGTTTTCCTTCCTTCCTTCCTTCCTTCCTTCCTTCCTTCCTTCCTTCCTTCCTCCCTTCTTTCTTTCTTTCTTTCTTTTTCTTGGTTTTTTGAGACAGGGTTTCTCTGTAGCTTTGGAGCCTGTCCTGGCACTAGTTCTTATAGACCAGGCTGGTCTCGAACTCACAGAGATCCACCTGCCTCTGTCTCCCAAGTGCTGGGATTAAAGGCGTGCACCACCACTGCCCGGCTATTTTCTTTAAACTTGAGATTTATTTTTTTACATTTATCTAACTTTTTGAGTTTCCTACATGAATGTTATTTACATAATGCCCGTCCTGCCCTTTCCCCTGTAGCCCCCCCACTCCTTAAGATTATGACCTCTTTAATTATTACTGTTCTACACATATATGCAAAAATAAATATAGCCTGCGACGTCCATTCAGTGCTGTTCATATGTGTGTGTTCATGGCTGACCACAGGGATTGGATAATGATTGGGGACGGCGACACTGGTCCCTGGGGGAAACTGATTTTCCCTCACTTGGCAGCCGTTAAATTGTCTGTAGCTCTTCATCTCTCCAGTGGTTCTCATCCTTGTGTGTGTGTGTGGAGGGGGCAAACGACCCTTTCAGGATATCGGATATCCTGCATGTCAGATATTTACCTTACAATTTGTAACAGCACCAAAATTACAGTGATGAAGTAGCGATGAAGTGATTTTATGGCTGGGGTCAGCATAGTGTGAGTGTTGTGGCGTTCGGAAGACCGAGAAGTACTCAGCTAGCACTACCTTCTCGGGGCATGTCATTTTGATAATCTATGCCATTCCAAGATGTCCTTGAAGTGACACTTTAGAACAGCCAGCGAGGCAGCCTGCTTTCAGTAGCTCCCCCCCCCCTTTTGGAAGCAGAGTCCTGCTGTAGAAGCGCAGACATCACTCCAGCAGGCCTGTGCTGCCCGCCACCCCTGCTGTGGCCTTGAGTCTGAAGTTTCATTTGCCTCCGTGGCCATCCTTTGGAATTTCACTGCAAACTCTCCCATTCGTTCTGTCAGTGGCGCCTCAGGAACTGGTGCCACAGCCATCCGTGGGAGGGAAGCAGAACCTCTGATCGTCCTTCATGTCTGATGAGAAAATAGACGAGCAGGTGCATTAACCAAAATCCTCTGACTATGAGTTTTTAATTCCCTAATTCCCTGACATGGAGTGATTTCATTGAGGAGATTGATTTAATCTCTCGCAGTTGATGTATAAACTATTTGCTGAGTTCCAAAATAAAATTCGTCCTGGTTGTAGGTCGATCCCCAGTGATGCCATTTAGTGAGGATTTGCATTCTCATTCAACTGGGATTGCTTCATGGGATGAGGATGCTCGTGCCTGCTGTCCATACCTCTAAATGTTTATATGCCCCGCTAAAAATCCTTGCGATCACATCCACTCGATTATTATTTATTAAATTTTAAGTCATTCGTTTATTTGTGTTTGGGGGGATATGTATACCGCAGGACACATTCGGAAGTCAGAGGCTGTTGCGGGGTTGAGTCTTTCATTTCACCTTGTGGGTCATGGGTGTTATGATTTATGGCACAGGGGACCCTGGCAGGTCCCACTTGATACTCCATGCAGAAAGAGCTTGGGTATGGAGAGTTTATTTAGTGGGTATTGGGAGGGTATAAGAGTAAGAAGGTTATGGGGGGAAGAAAAAGAAAGAGAGAGAGCGATAGAGGGACAGAGAGAGGGAAGAGGAGGGAGGGGAGGAGGAGTCTTTAGAAGACTGTACAGAGAGAGGGGAAGAGAGAATGGAAACCAGCTTGCCTCAGTGGGAAGGGGAAGATAGGGAGTGGGTGGAGCTTGTCTCTTAAAAGGACAGGGTACCCAGGTGACAGGGCAGGCCAGCCTAATTACAATTATGACATTCCTGTCTTTTTCTTATAATAAGGAGGCGAGGAGTTGGCTTGGTAGCAAGTGCCTCAACTTGCTGAGCCATCTTGATGGCTTTTCATTTTCATTTTAAAACTTGGTTCTTAAAAGAGTGTTGCCTGCCACTAACGAGGTTTCTATAAATGTGAGCTAAAAATCATGGGACATGACTTACCTTATAGTTGAAAACGGAGAGAAATGTGTAAAAGACATAAGATTATGAGATAAACTTGTTTTAATGCATCTGCTAGCAAAATAGCAAGAACTTTTCAGTTTGTTTGCTTTTGACAGTGGTTTGTGTGTCCACAGCGCTGCCTTTCATCCATTTAATAATCCTTTATTTTGCTTTTGTTTTAGGGGTCTCAAGCATCAATACGTGCTGCTTCCTGCTTCTGAAGCCCCTCAGAGCAGAGGAAGTTTGGACTGACCCCTGAATATGATGCACTTCAAAAGCGGCCTCGAGCTAACGGAGCTGCAGAACATGACAGTGCCCGAAGACGACAATGTCAGCAATGACTCTAACGACTTCACCGAGGTGGAGAACGGCCAGATAAATAGGTGAGGACTTTTCCACAAGTGGCACCCAGGGAAGGAACGGTTTTCAGTTACTCTCGTGAATTATTCATTTACTAAAGTTATGCTTCGTTTGAAGATGCAATTTGAATTTCTTATGTGACATCTGTTGGACATAGCCTGGAATAGCAGATGAGGGGAATAGGAAGTAATTTATTCATCTTTTCGAATCTTTCAATTGAGCCTAATAAAAATGTATAAATACGTTGGACCCCTACCAACTCAGACTTCTCAAAACTCTATGCCTGTGAATTAGGCTATAGAGTTTCATCACCTCTCGCATCCAAACGGGTGCCAATAACCATTGCCACACATTTTAATCAAGAAACGATCTGAGCTGCGTTTGCATGGTCTTTCTACAGATGATTGCAACTACAACGGCGTTATCATTCTGGACAGCATTTGAAGTGTGGATTTTAAATGATAATCTTAATCGATAGGTCCAAATGACTCTGTGAAAGACTGTGGGAGAGAAATAGTCCATGAAGGAGAAAGAAAAAGGATGGGAGGAGGGACTAGCAAGCAGGGAGGGGAGAGGGCTGGCCTGGTACAGGTCAGTCTGAGACTGTTAAATTATCAGGGAAGAACTAACTTTTTTGATTCTAAGTGACTTGAGATCATCCTGGGACATAGTGACTTTTTAAAATCTGCTTTTTATGGATCCTTAGCGGGAAGCCTTCCCTTGGAGGAGTTAATAGCACAATCTCCTAAAACACTGGAAGAGAGTAGGGACTGTAGGGTCTGCGGGACTCCTTTAAAAAAGCTGAATTGGATGTGTGTGATGTCATGGTAAGAATAGCAGCCTGTGGGAGTTGGTTCTTTCTTTCTGATGCATGGATGCCAGGGATCAAACTCAGGTGGTCAGCCTGGTGGCCAGTGCTTCTTACCCGTGGGCCATCTTATCAGTCCCGCAGGACTGTTTATTAGAAGGCCTTCAATGGCACACTTTGTTAAGGCCACAGGGGACAGAGATAGGAGGGTTAGAGCCTAGTCACTGTCATTTCTGACAGTCTGAAGTACCTTCTGATGTCGTGTGCCTTGGAAAGCCCAGCCCAGGACTGTCCTTATTTACAGTTAGTTCCCTTTCCTTCCTGGAGTGAAAGTTAAGCCTCCCTACAGACACTTCCTCATTACCGTCTAAGCGTGTTTACAGTATTAAGTGATATTTCTTTATATTGGAATTAAATTTACTTACTTCTTCCACCCTTTTGAGTGATCATGAAGAGTTGCTTCCATTTCTTTTCTTTTTAATTATGAGTATGTAGAAGAATGTGCATGTGGGTGCAGTTGCCTGTGGAGACCAGAAGAGGGCGTCAGCTTTTCTGGAGCTAGAGTTGTCTGCAGTTGTGTGCCTCCTAACGTGGGGGCTGGGAATTGAACCTGGGTACTCCAGAAGAGCAGCAAGTTTTCTGAGCCACAGAGCTTCTCTCTAGCCTCATAACTGCCATGCTGTTGTTGTTGTTATTTTGTTGTTATTGCTGTTATTTGGAGTTTTTGAGATGGTCTCTCTACATAGATTGAACTCTCTGTGTAAGCCAGGCTGACCTTGAACTCCCTCCCAGAGCTTGACTCTAAGTGTTTGGTTTATATCACCGTGAATCCTTAGACCATCCCTGAAAGCAGACATCTTGAAGTGAGAGGAAAATCTGCGAATCAAGGGGCCAACCTGACCCGTTTAAATCTGTCTCTCTCCTCTGTCCTGCATTGAATACAGCGCTGGGCCTTTGGCAAAAGTCTGGGCTTTTCTAGTGGCGTGTTGTTTGTGCCTGTGCTCCTGAGCAGTCTGCAGCCACTGCTGACCTCCACCCAGCGGTGGTAAGTAGGCCATCTTGGTTTTAGAAGGAAGCCTTTTTCTGGCAGTGGTGTTACCTTGAGGTCCTTACAGTGAGTCATTTACAGCTCAGCCTGGAGTCTACCCTTGAGTTTTATAAGGTTTGCTTACAGAGCCTTGGGTTTTTAGGTGACTGTCACTTGCAGTAGGTGGAAGGAACACACCCCTTGTCCTTGTTCGCGCAGACTTGGGCCTCCTGTGGGGTGAGCTCACTTCCCCACAGACGGTGACTAGCCCACAGCTAGTGCAGGAGAGCTTGGGCTGACATTTCATGGAAGTTTCATCCCGCCCTCTCAACGTCAGTGCCTTGCATTTCTGGGTTTTCTTTTTCTTCTTTTTTAAACCTCATTTTATTTCTTTTCCTTTACTGACATAATTCAGAATTCCTCATTTTATTTCTTCTCCTTTACTGACATAATTCAGAAGTCTTGCTTCGTTCCTGGCTTTGTTGTCTGTTTCTGTGGTACTAAGAATTGAACTCCGGGACTTTGTGTGTGGTAGAGCCCCAACCCTTCCTTCATTTCTGGCTCTGACAACTAAACCCAGCATATGGCAGCAAGAGGCAAATCAAAGTAAACAAACGTTAAACACAAACAGCTGATTTTATCGAAGGCCCCGCTGAGTGACCAGCATTCCTTGCCCGGAATATTCCAGTCATCCTTGGTTCCAGCTCTGACTGACTGCCCTTTGTGCTTTCTGTAGCTAGCTCACATTTGTGGAAGGGTGAGGCCATCAGTCCAAGAGAAGAGAGCTCCCCAAGCACTGGAAGTCTCCCCGCCGGTGCCTCTTTGCAGGGACTAAAGAAAGCACTGAAGATGATATTGATCTTGGCTGACAGGTCATCCAGTTTGTAGCTTTGTCTGGAAACTTCTTCGGATACAATAAGAATCATTTCTGGGGTTTAATTAATCGTACGGTAGAGCCGCTTAGGCATTCAAATAAATGCTCGCTGTTATTCCAGGCCAGTTGTCTTTTATGCCCTAAGTATTGCCTGACAGTGAGAAGCTTAAGCTTGAGAGGGCCAGCCTTACAAAGAGCCAATTAGACTCCATCGGACACGGAGTGTTTGGGTGGACGCTCCACCTCGCCCCTCCTCCCTTTCTCTAAACCCTGCCACCCTTCCAGTCCCACCCCAAGCTGCTCAAGACCACGCCTCCTAGGCCCACAAACCTGCCATGAGCCCCCCTCCCATCACCCAGGAGTTGCCTTGCTCAGATTGAACCTGGTTTTATTAATTTGGCCTGATCTGATTTATTGCTTTGGTTATCGGGGTGCAGAAAACTTTTCACTGAGCTGCTGGTTAAGGTGCAGGTTCTTCTTAAGTCTGGAGTCTAGTAAAATCTAATCCTGCTCCCGCTGCTCCCTGGGAACCACGCTGAGTAGCCGGCTCTTAATGTGTCCTATAGATGAGCTCCCCAGGAAAGGGCATCATCTTAACCATCGTGGTATGACTGTACTTACCACCGTAGCTGAGATGCAAAGGCAGGGAGAAGGAGGGATGGGAAGGGACAGTCTAGCTTTAGGTTTAGACCTGTGATGAATGCCGGCTGTCTCAGACTCCTGTGATGTTCTCAGGGAGTCTCACCTATCGCCCTGAGGCAGACTACAGGGCTGTCAGGGATCAGCAGAGCTGTACCTCTGGTAGATTAAGAGCACTGGCTGTGCACTCACCTATTTAGGCTCAGTTTCTCTGCTCAGCAGTTCAGGAATTAGCAACATAACTTCAATTGGGTTAGTTAAGGTCTCTAAGATAGGACCGAGCCCAGTTAATTGTTATGAAAATAGATGAGAGCATCCAGGTAAAGCCCTTGGCCCAGTGTCTGGCCTCTCAGTATGAGAAGAGTCTGCATCAGCGGCTGTAGCCTGCTCTTCCTGGCCAGCACTTTGTGCTCCTCCACCCCACGAAGTCATGATTTGCTTTTGGTTTTAATGATTATTGTTACGGCTCTCCTCAGTTTGGTGAAATATTTGTAGGTTATCCTAAATCTGGTTCTCAACCTTCCTAACACTGCAACCCTTACTTAGTACAGTTACTCATGTTGAGGTGACCCCAAACCATAAAATTATTTCGTTGGGGTGGATGGTGGTGGTGCAAACCTTTAATCCCAGCACTCAGGAGGCAGAGACAGGAGGATCTCTGTGAGTTCAAGGCCAGCCTGGTCTACAGAGAGGGTTCCAGGACAGGCTTCAAAGCTGCAAAGAAACCCTGTCTCAAAAGACCAAAAACCAAAAAAAAAGAAAGCAAAACAAAACAAAGTTTTGTTGCTACCTCATAAACATAATTTTGCTACTGTTATGAGTCATAATGTAAATCTGACATGCATGATGTCTGATACGCGACCTCTATGAAAGGGTCATTTGACCTCAAAGGGGTTGTGACCTACAGGTTGAGAAACCCTGTCTTAAATGTCTCCAGAAAACTCTTAAGCATATCTTCCTATTGATGTACTGTTTTCTTCACTCCTATGTGTAGTTATTATTTGTTATGAACCAGGAACACGGTTTGATTAAAGCTTAATTTTAAAATACTTGGGATAACTGTTACACTGTTGCTTCTGCTACTCCATAAACAATTCAGCTCTCCTTTCTCCTGTGGTCAATAGCGTTTGTAGCCAAATCAATCTTCCCTTCATGGCTTCCTGTTTGTTTCTTTTTATATATTTACTGATTTCCCCCATACTTCTTGATCTTTTGATATATACACATGTGATATGTGCTATGTGATATACACGATACATGATACATGTGATATAGGATATAATCTATGTGATATACACGATACATGATACATGTGATATAGGATATAATCTATGTGATATACACGATACATGATACATGTGATATAGGATATAATCTATGTGATATATGATGTGTGTAATACACACACACACAATTTTTTTTTTTTGAGACAAGGACTTGCTCTGTAGCCCAGGCTATCTGGAACTCACTGTGTAGCCCAGGCTGGCCTGGAACTCATTTCTCCCACATGACTACTACTATTACAAGCACATGCCACCATACCAGCCCTGGTCCCTTTTTATCTGTTCCTTCTTCCCGCCTCCTTCTCTGTAGAACATCCACACATCAGGGAGAGGACTGGGAACCAGCATTTCCGTTCAGCCACTCCTCTTTGTCATCTCTTCTGTTGCAAATCCTCAAGCCCAGGACTGTAATCTAGTGAGAACCCAGCGGTTGAGATTCTGGTCCAAGGATGATCTTTCTGTTACACAGCACATCCTTAACTTCTCTGTTCATTTACTTTTAATATCAAATAAGAGCTTGCTTTATATTGTTCTCACGTTGTATCTGAATGTGACACCTAAGTCCTTTTTTAAGGTTTTATCACGAAGAGCTACAGGCTTTGTTTCATTTTGTTTTCTTTGCAGAGTGGTTGAGTACTTGATGGTCTGTCCAACTCTGCTCTATGGGTACAGACTGACCCAGTGCAAACTCTCTATAATAATAAGTTTGTACCTTAGAATCACTTCTCACAGATACTTTCTCCCACAGTACTTTTTAAGTCAATAAAAAGAAGTTTTATGTCAGTTTCAGTGCCAGAGGTCAGTGATTTTAAACAGCCAGTTGCCTTTTAAAAATGGTGAGATAAAACTGTGGTGAAAGCTGCCTGACCTAGCTGTTTGAATGGAATTTTCCATTACAAAAAAGAAAGATTGGTTTTTCTCTCTTTTTTAAGTTTACAGGAATACAAAGCGAACATTTAAGAACCGAAGAGAAGAAAAAGCAAAAAAGAGAATAAAGGGACTTTCTTTAAACCCTTCATCCTAGAGCAGTGGTCCCTCATCCTAGAGCAGTGGCTCCCCATTCTAGAGCAATGGTCCCTCATTCTAGAGCGGCGGTTCCTCATCCTAGAGCAGTGGCTCTCCTTTCTAGAGCAGTGGTCCCTCATTCTAGAGTGGCAGTTCCTCATCCTACAGCAGTGGCTCCTCACTCCAGAGCAGTGGTAACTCATTCTAGAACAGTGCTCCCTCATTCTAGAGAGGTGGTCCCTCATTCTACAGCAGTGGTATCTCATTTTAGAGAGGCACTTCCTCATTCTAGAGCAGTGGCCCCTCATCCTAAAGCGATGGTCCCTCGCTTTAGAACAGTGATCCCTCATTCCAGAGCAGTGGTTCCTCCTTCCAGAGCGGCGGTCCCTCACTCTAGAGTTGCGATTCCTCGTTCCAGAGTAGCGGTCCCTCACTCTAGAGCAATGGCCCCTCATCCTAGAGTGGCGGTCCCTCATCTGTAGAGTGGTGGCCCCTCATTCTAGAGCAGTGGCTCTTCATTCTAGAGCGGTGGCCCCCTCATTCTAGAGCAGTGGACCCTCATTCTAGAGCAGTGGTTCTCAACCTTCCTAATGCTACAACAAGCCTTTAATACAGTTCCTCATGTTGTGGTGAGCCCCATCGTAAAATCATTTTTGTTGCAACCTCAAAACTAATTTGGTGCTGTTATGAATCGTAGTGTAAATATCTGATATTCGACCCCTCAGAAAGGGGTGTTTAACCCCCTTCCCCCAAAGCATCATAACCCTCAGCTTGAGAATCACTATTCTAGAGTCTGTAATGCCAAACCTGACAACCTGAGTTCTAATTCTGGTGGAGAGAGAGAACCAACTCCCAAAAGTTGCCCTCTGACCTCCGCATGCTAATATACATGTGTACACACACAGAAGCATGTGTGCACACACACATGCACACAAAATAAATAAGTACATGTAATTAAATACTTCCATATTATGTAGCTAAATTTTCCTGCAGCCTAAGGTAGTTCCTAATTACAAATTACTAATAGGAGATGTTTGCTTAGTTAGTAGAGGGTTCTTCTGAGTTCCCATATGGGAAGGTCCACACTTTGGGAGCTAATTGACATTGGGCATCGCCTGGTGCTTTAGGTGAGTTCAGGACATGGTGTATGCTACAGGTAGTATAATTACATAGGTCAGAAAAGTCAGCTCACACTGGAATGTCAGAAAACATGTTTGAGGGGTCTGAATTGTCTGGAAGGAACTTCGGGAAGGCAATACTTAGGGTCAGGGCAGAGCAGATTCCTGCTGTTTGCCTTGTTTTTGGCTTTTTCTTGTCTCAGTCACAGCCATAGCCACACTTGGGAGGTTTCTCTAGAGCAATGGGAGGAAGCTGTAATTGGAGCACTGAGGCCAGACCAGTCAACATTCAAAATGCCCAGTGGACCCAATTGGTGGAACTGTTTGGGAAGGACTAAGAGGTGTGGCCTTGTTGGAGGAGGTGTGTCCCTGGGGGTTGACTTTGAGGTCTCAAAAGCCCACACCATTCCCAGTTAGTTTTCTCTTTTCCTCACATCTGTGAATTAGGATGTAAGGTCTCAGTTTCTGCTCCAGCACCATGCCTGCATGTCTGCCTGGTGCCATGATCCCCACCACAATGGTCATGGACGCTAACCCTTTCGAACCTTGAGTCCCCAATGCTTTCTTTTATAAGTTGCCTTAGTCATGGTGTTTTATCACAGCAATAGAAAAGGACTATGACAACCAGCAGAAGTAATGTAATGTCATGCCCCAGTAAGTGAGGCGGGAGACAGAATTAGTGTTTTCATGTATTTTAATGGCCAGGATTTGTAAGTTAGTATCATTCCTCTTGTTCTGCAGAGGCCTCAGTGTTTATCCCCTCCACTTGCACAAGTGTGTGAGCTTGCTGAATGCCCCTCCTGCAACAGTGCCTCCTCTCAGGCCACTTCCACACCCTCTTTTCTTTGCCCAGCATCCTCCGCCTCCAGCTCCAGGGGCTGCTGCCAGTCCTGGAATCGAGGTCTGCTCTAACATCAGACTTACTGGTGCTTTGATTTATCTGAGGAAAAAAGTGCTTGGGTTTTTCCTCTGTTTAAGAAACAGTGGAAATTCTCTTTGGAAAACAAGCATCCTTCATAAGAGAGGTAAATGGGAGACTTGCTGGACCAGGATACCACAGATCCAAGTTTGTTATTAAATTTAGCCTGGTTGTCTTTTGAGTAGCTTAAGCAGGAGTCTTTATTTGGACAAGCCCAGCACCCACGTGCCCTTGAGCTGCCTTCTCTCACATCTCTGCAGCCAGACTGTAAGCCTTCAGTCTGTGGAAAGATTTAGAGTGCTGGGGACAAAAGCAGGACCACAGGAAGCGCTAGAGGCTATGCCAGTTATCTCAAAGATCCTCTTGTTCTCCCTGCTGAGAACAGGAATTCTGATTCTCTGGCTTCTGCTTCTGAGTTTGTTCTGCCTAACTGTACCCAGTACTGCTTTTGACTTCTCTGGATTCCTTGTCTCATCTTCATTCTGGACATTCCCACACTTCTATACCAGAGTTAGCTGGTGTGGCCTTTTCTCAGTTGGAACATGATTGCTTATGTTTCAGGACACCAGTGTTTTCTTCCCTAAGCAAAGAGGGTCTGTGGACTGCAGCTTAGTAAACTTGTCATACGTGCATACACAGCAGCCTTTGACTTATTCTAATAAAACAGTATGAACTTAGAGAGGTGATAGCAGACAGGTCAGATCCCTTGAATTAAAGAAGAAAAAGGCAATAACTAAGAGCGACACTACTGATCCCTACAGTTCCTTTAAAAGGAGCTTTGTTGTGAAATGTAGCATTATTTTAAAAATGTATAAAACTCTAAGCACTATTTAAAAATGTTTCTTTAAATCCGGTTCAGGTGGCTTTATGTTTACTGTGACTGAGTCGGACAATGACTAGAGAACTGAACTCTCTAGAAAGGCTGTCTTAGATAGGACTGCTGTTGCTGTGAAGAGACAAGACTGAAAAGCAAGTTGAGAAGGGAAGGATTTATTTGGCTCACACTTCCTCATTACTGTTCATCAAAGGAAGTCAGGACAGGAACTCAAGAAGCGGTGGAACCTGGAGGCAGGAGCTGATGCAGAGGCCATGGAGGGGTGCTGCTTTCTTGCCTGCTCCCATGGCTTGCTCAGCCTGCTTTCTTATAGAACCCAGGACCACCACGCAGGAGTGGCACCACCCACAGTGAGCTGGACCCTCTCATATAAATCACTAATTAAGAAAATGCCCTACAGGCTTGCCTACAGCTTAGGTATTGTGGAGGCATTTTCTCAATTGAGGGTCCCTCCTTCCAGATAACTGTAGCTTGTCTAGTATAAAACTAATCACCACAAGAGCCAAAAATCATCTTAAAATGTTTTGAGAGTATACACAAGAGGGGCCAGTGAGATGACTCAGTAAGTAAGGGCATTTTCTGTGCAAGTCTGGTGCTGGAGGAGGCTGCTTATTGGTTCCCGGCCACCTGGCTAGCTTAGACCTGAATTAATCACACAGAACTGTATTAATTAAATCACTCTGGTGGCCCGAGTTCAATCCCTGGAACCCATGTAAAGATGGAAGGAGAAAACTGTCTCCACAACATTGTCTTCTAATCACATGGCATGCGGGGCATACCTATGCATGCCTGCATCCATAAACGAGGAAAGGGTACAAGCGTCCGTTTGTCTGCGTTGACTTTTCTCTGCTAGAAGTTCTCATTTAGTCTATAGATTACAAGTTTAAGGTTCTGAAATTAACCCTGAATGCATTATGTTAGCCTTGAGAAGGTTTTATGTTCTGCGTAGCTGTGTCTGTGTCTCATGCTGGAGTTTCTCCCGCTGTCTGGATCTTACCCATCCCAATTCAAGCCCCTCCCCTAGGAGAGAAACAGTTGACCTCTGTGGCTCCTGCCCTGAACTGGGCGTTCTATCAGCCGCTGTGATAGAATTACTCCCATTTCACAGACAAGATTCCTAAGGTGGCATGCCCAGGCCCTTGAACGCAGTCAGAGTCTGAATTCAAATTCTGAGTCCCTCACACTTCCTCAGATCCTCAACTTTGACTCTTCATCATGGATGTTTGCTCTACCAAAACTTCCCCTTCTCGACCCTGATAGCCTAGAGGTGTCTCACAGCCCCGTGTCTGCGCGCCTGTGTCAAGCGCAGATCTGGTGCTGCTGTCTTTTTTGCAAGGGAGTGGGGCTTCGTGTCTAATGCCCTCAAACAGGAGGATCTGAGCTCTGGAGGAGCTTACCTCCAGTATTATTCTTATTCTTATTCTTATTTATTTATTTATTTTTGGTTTGCCGAGACAGGGTTTCTCTGTAGCTTTGGAGCCTGTCCTGGAACTCACTCTGTAGATCAGGCTGGCCTAGAACTCACAGAGATCCACCTGCCTCTGCCTTCCAAGTGCTGGGATTAAAGGTGTGCACCACCACTGCCTGGCTCCAGTATTCTTTCGAATACCAGGTGCATGTAGTCTTGGTCTTACCTAATCTACTTAGGGAAGAATCTGCACAAAAGGCAAGCGTATATTGTGTGTGGTGTTTTAGTTTACTTTGAAAATGATTCAAAATGTGTATCTCTCTTACAGCTCCGATTGGCCTTTCATCTCACTCAGTTAAGCTGCTATTGCCTGTTTAGATAATGAGTGGGAGATAGAGAGAGAATGAGGCAAAGGATCTGCCCCGAGTGTTAGAGTTTATTTGATAAAGCAAGAATGGAGATAATGTGTGCACACAGCACACAGGTGTGCACGCGCACCGCACACACGCACAGCGGGGACGTGTTGAATAAGATGATTTTATTTGAAGAAGCATGCAGCGGACAGCTTGCGGCGGGCAGTGTGTTTGGGAAATAACTCATCTAGCCTTGCTGCTGAACTCCTAGTCATTAGCATAAACGTGAAGGTGTTCCGTGTGTCTTTTCAGTAAGTTCATCTCCGATCGTGAAAGCAGAAGAAGTCTCACCAACAGCCATTTGGAGAAGAGGAAATGCGACGAATATGTAAGTGCCCTCGGTGTGCACACCGGCCCTAGCCACTGGGGACAGCGTTTGTGTGGGTGTGGTGCAGTATAAAGGCGTAGGTGCTCACCAGCGTACCCCTCAGATACACGGGGACGGCGCTTCAGTTCACAGAGCGCAGCGCTCAGTATTTATTGGTGCCGCGTCGATGGCTATGTTTTCTCATGCAGCCCATTAAAAACAATTAGACTTCGAAGAAGGTTCTCCAGTTTCATTTCTCTCTGGGTTCTCAGTAGCATTTGAGAGGCTTTGGCTTGTCGAACTGCCTTGAGACCATGTGCTTAGTGAGCATGTCTGTTCATTCAGATTCCAGGAACGACCTCCCTGGGCATGTCTGTCTTTAACTTGAGCAACGCCATTATGGGCAGTGGGATTCTGGGACTCGCCTTTGCCCTGGCTAACACTGGAATCCTCCTGTTTCTGTGAGTATTGACGTGACCATGAATTTTATTTTACATCTGTTTTATGTATGCTTCCTGCCAGGACACAAAGAAACCCAAGATGAGTGGCTAACGGTGGTGTCAGTTCGTGCTGGGCCTCTTGGGTCCCTCAGTACCTGTGGCTACTCCAGCACTTCTCACCCTACCCCTACTATAAACCTCGCCCAGCCCAGGGGGCTTTCCTTCCTCGCCCCCAGCTTCTCACTCCTATGGAAACCTGCCATTTCAGCTGTGCGTTGTCTCTGCTCCTTTCTTGGTTCACTCTGTCTAGGCTTCACTCCTGGATCTCTCTTGCTCTGTTTTCTTTCTCTTCTCTTTCACACTTGGTGTCTCCCCAGCCCCCGGCCCCTCCCTCCTCCCTTTCTACCCCCAGCTGTACTCTCCCTTATGTCTGTAATTCAACCCTTCTCAACCTAGGAGCGGTCGGGAGAGGGATCTTGGCAGGTGAGGGCTGAGGGCAGGAGACAAACACGCCTTACAGACAGAGCTTGAGTGCGCTTGAATGCGGAGTTTACTGAGAGACGGGTAAAGGGGAGGGGAGAGAGGAAAGCAGAGACCTGCTGGCCTCTTCCGGAAGAACAGCTGGAAGAGCGGGAGTAGGCGGGGCTTGTTTGTTAAAGGGACCTTTTGCACCTGCGCACAGTCAGGGTACCTACCATGCGCAGAAGGGTGATGCACTGTGACAGATTCCCAAGGGGCAGGGCCGAGGTGTGCCCGAATGCTAACAGTCATGTTTCCATTTTCACTCACTTCTATTATCATACAGAAAGAAAAAAATAGAAATGTTTGTAAGCGGTTTTTATTTATTTGCTTGTTTATTAATTTGGCTAAGGAACCAGGACATACTTTCAGGTTTGCTTGAATACCTTTCAGGAATACACTGAGTACTTACAAGAAAGAAGAAATTCTTTCTTATTGATCAAAATGTGGAAACTTGCAAGGACTGAGACATTCGACATTAGCCTTTTTTCCGTATGTCATTTTTGAATTCTTGTCACTGAATCTGTCACATGGTCACAGTATTAGAGCTTTTGTCACTCGTATTTGAGCTGCTTTGGAGTATGTACTGTGCTCGAAGGTAATTGCAAATGTGTCAAGGTAACTATCCCAGATGTACCAAGAAGCTGTTTGTCTTGGAGACGAACCACTATGTGCACCTTTCCTCAGAGTCAGTGACAACGGGCAATTTTCTGTGTGCGTAAGTTTGTCTCAAACTGTTAGGTGGGGCTTGGCAAATATTTTCAGTTGGAACTTGAGGAAAATGGACTGCATGGAAAAATCGTCACATGTCCTGACTCCTGGCACTCACACTCAGGTGCCTGGGAGGCCACACCCGCCTGTCACCACATTGGCCTGCTCCGTGCTCCTCTGGTCCTTTCAATGGGAGCTTTGTTTTATTGGAAGCAATGACCAAACACAGGACACACAATTCATGTGTGTATGTGATATATATCATGAGCCAGGTGTCAGGCCGCAGAGTAAAGTGGTGATACTGGGCAAATATACTCTGATGGTAATTGTGCCCCCCCCCGCCCCGTGATGCTCTGAACCTCTGAAGACACACATTTCGGTGAAGACACACATTTCGGTGAAGACACACATTTCGGTGAAGACACACATTTCGGTGAAGACACACATTTCGGTGAAGACACATTTCGGTAGTTACAGTTGGTTTTTATTGTATCGGCAAATGAGCATCAGCACGTCAGTCCCCGTATCCTCTTCTACACCGGCATTGATTTGAGCAGCTAACTGAGCCCCTCTGAAATCTGGCTCCCTTTTCTGGACAACGAAATATTGTGGGAGTGTCTTGGAGCCCTGCCAATCTCCAAAGCCCTGTGGCTCTGTGACTTTTCAGTCATCTTGATGCTAGCTGTCTGTTTATTCAGAAATGGGGATTTCATCAATTTTCTTTGCTTTTTCTCTTTTTAAATTTATCATCATCATCATCATCATGTGTGGACTTGTGCGTGAATGTGGAGGTCTGTAAATGGAGACCATGCTTTGATTTCCCAGCTGCCCAGACCCAAATAATCACACAGAAACTATATTAGTTACAATACTGTTTGATCTATTAGCTCAGCTTTCTTAATAACTAACTCTTACATCTTGAATTAACCCATTTCTATTAATCTGCGTATTGCCACAAGATTGTGACCTACCGGAAAGGTTCTGGCTGCATCTTTCTCCTTTGGCAGCTACATGATGTCTCTCTGACTCTGCCTACTCTCTCTATATATCTCTGTTCAGATTTCCTGCCTGGCTTTACTCTACTAAGCCATTGGCCAAAACAGCTTTGTTTATTATCCAATAAAAGCAGCACATATACAGAAGGACAGCCCACCCACATCAGAGGTCAGAGGACAACTCTCTGACGTTGGTCCTCCACCTTTCCAGGGATCTGGGACTTTGACCCAGGCTATCAGGGGTTTTGTGAAGCAAATGTCTGTACTCTTTGAGCTGTGTCACAGGTGTTTTTTCTTTTTTAAAAATCTACTGTAACGTACCAAGTTATGTGTGGACACAGTGTTAAGCATCAACTCTCTGACGCTATGACCACTTCTGTAACTCTTGCTTTGCACCAAATCTTTATGGATTCTGTGCATCAACCATAGGGGAAGGTACTGTCACCAGTTTCCTGTTTTATGGATGATGGAACCGATGCTTGGGCTTGGTGGTCCCGTTCTCTCTCTGTTATTTCTGGAAATTCTCCACCCTGACAAATCTCTGGAGTCCTGTATTCATCACCTGCTCTTTCTGACTTTTGAGACTCGTGCGTCTGAGAGATGTTTCTGTTGTATCTGTGTCTTTGATCAGCAGTTTGGGCAGTCATAGCCCTCTGTGTCAGCAACAATTGGCCTTCAAGATTTTGAAAAGAGTTTCTGTCTGGCCTTCCTGTGGCAAGGTCCTGTGTGCTTCTCACTTGATCTTCTCTGCATGGTTGGTTTTACTGGGAACGTATTGCGTGTCTTTGTCCCCACTGTCCTGCAGGTCCACAGTGGTACCTTGATGTGAACATTTCTTCAGTCACGTCAAGCCTTTGAGGAGTCCTTTTTTTTTTCTGTTTTTCGGGGGGGGCAGCATCTCTCCGCATAGCCCTAGCTGTCCTGAAACTCTCCATGGAGACCAAGCTGACCTCAGACTCACAGAGATCTGCTTGCTTTCTGCCTCCCTAGTTCTGGTCTTAAATGCATTCACCACCACATCCTGTCATCTTCATTTTGAAATTCAATCCCTGGCCTTCCATTTGGGAACATTTTCTTACTTTATTATGAATTGATATATCTTTTTTCCCCAGACTTTGAACCTCTTTTCGCCCCACCTCTGATGATATTTCACTGTACTTTCTAGGCTGACAATATTTCTCCAGTTAGTCCTCCTTTTGGAGAAGCTTCTAAACTGTCTCCTTCCAGCACCACGTGGCTCTCTGTCACCGTCTCAGTGTGTTCTCTGAGGACTCTCACAGTAATTCTCCGTTATGGAAAATTTCAAACATGGAGTGGAATGAAAAGATTGTCATGTCCCTTCCTTCCCCAGCTCCACTTGTTTGATCAACTCCACCCCTAGATTTCCTTGAAAACCAAGCCGTCACACCACGTCATTCACAGCCCCATCTCTGGATAGCTCTGAAGTATAAGCCCTCTGATGTTACAGCTAAACCCAGGTAACGGCTCCTTATTGGCAGCTACTACTGACTCAGCTAATATTAGCTTTGCGCTGATTTGTAGTTTTTCCTTTATTGCAATAGTGTCTCACTATGTAGACACCTGGCTATTCACAACTCCCAGAGATCCGCCTGCTTCTGCCTCTCCAGGGGTGGGGTTACAGGTATGCACCACAACGGACAGAAACAACTGGGTTATTCAAGTGAGGTCTGTAGACTGCAATTGCCTACTGTGCCTTAAGTCTCTCAGAATCTGTGTAGGTTCCCCACTTCTCTCCTTTACTGGATAAACTGGGTCATTTGTTCCAGGCCCAGTTAACTTTGGATTGTTGGGTGCAGCCTTGCATTTCACATTTTCCTCAGCGTCAGGTGGTGCTTCTATTTCTGCTCTGGTCTAGAAGGGGAAAACAAAGCTAAGTTGAGCCCGGCACAGATGCAGAGGGCTTGTAGGTAAGAGCTTCCTTGAGCTACTTGCCAAAGTCCTTCACTCCAAGGACCACCAGTGTGGATGCCCCTCTTTGCCTGTTCAGATTATCCTACCTGCAGGGTGTGGCCATGACTGCCATCTTTGTGGGGTCCAAAGGGATAGCGAGACTGTCCCAGCATGCATGTGTTCCTGAATGTCCAGTTTGTGTTACAATTCATACCTCATCCCTACCTTGAGGCTGTGTTTGTCGACTTTAAAGAAAGGGTCTCTCTGTATAGCCCAGGCTGGCTTCTAGCTTTCAATGCTCCTGCCTCTAGGCCCTTAAATGCTAGGATTAGAGATAATGTGCCACCACACCTGATTAGACCTACACTATATGTTGATCAACATCTTCAGACTTTTGTCAATACGGGGAGGAACAGCTGATCATCTTTATGACATATATATTGTGGTGGTGATTGGGGGCGTGTCCAGGACATATATATTGTGGTGGTGATTGGGGGCGTGTTCAGCAGCTTCTCCAAGGAAATTAAATGTATTCAGTATATTCTTAGCCCCCTCTCCCACTGCTGCTGGCTCCAGTTACCAGTACCTTTGGGGGATTCCGGTATGATCTAGATTGGTTTTGCCTTCTCTTCTATCAGTTCAGGATCCAGCTCTGTCTTCCTCCAAAGTGGTGTTGTTGTTTTCTTCTGTGTTACTGACTTAGCAATTTAATAGAAAATGAATGAGTAAAATAAAACAAAATCCACCTGGCGGCAGTGGTGACAGCGCACACCTTTAATCTCAGCACTTGGAAGGCAGAGGCAGGCGGATCTCTGTGTGTTCGAGGCCAGCCTGGTCTACAGAGTGAGTTCCAGGATGACTAGGGCCACACAGAGAAACCCTGTCTCATAAAACAAACAAAACCAACAAACAACAACAAACAAACAAAGTCCCATCTGTAGCCTTGAATCCAATCTACCGTTCCTAGAAAAATCAGTGATTTTTAATTAGACTGGTTTAGGGATAATTCATCTCGTCCACTGCCTTTTCTTCTCTGGAAGAAACTAAAGATTGCATAACCGGTGCTTTGTGGTGAAAGGAGGGTGGCCCCTGGATGAAGCTCTTAAGGAGTCATTACACCACAGAGCACTCAGTACACAAAGAGCACAGCCTGTAAAACCCCGGGGTGGAATCTCTTGAAGGCAGTTGTAGAAAGACTCACAGGTTTCTCCCAGAACATGGAACTTTGTGGCTTGAGAGCAAGGCAACACTGACTTGTTTTAAAGCCAGCTGGTCCTGCTCCTCACAGCCAGCGAACAGTTGGCAGGCTCAGGTATCAGCTGCTCCAGGGCCCTGATCCAGACTCGCTGGCCAGCAGGGAAAGGGAGTCTGAGGCGGCCCAGGCCTTGGAGCCGCTGCTGGGAAGGCTCCTCCCTGTCGCCCTGCAGCTGGGTGTGGGGTTCTTCACTGGGTCCCCTGGAAACTTCTTGGTGTGATTGATCTCTTCTTCCTGGATGAGTTTCAGGTTTAATTTTTGGTATGCACAATGGCTGCCGTTACTATGTACCACATCTAACTCAATGAAACTCAGTAGGTTCTGCCCTGTTAGAAGAACACTGTTAAGTTGGATTTTGCTGAATTTTGGGTCCTTAACATTACATCTAGGAAACAGGAAGTATGCTGGTGAGCAGTCTCAAAGTATAGCTCAAAGAAAGGATTTATTTTCTGTGGGAAACAAAATGAACTAAAGCTATCATAGGATACAAGTTGCCCAGGGGTGGTACAATGAAGGAAAAACTGCAGAAGAGACATGCTGTTATTTCTTCTTTATCTCTATTTTTTTTTATAAGCATTCCCTTATCTTCATCTTAGCAAAACTAAGAGTTGGAAATCAGTATTGAGGGCAAGCGAGGTAGCTCAAAAGGCAAAGGCATTTGCTGCGAAGCCTGATGGTCTGAGTCTGACCCACCAGGACCCCCATGGTATAAGGAGAGAACCAGTCCCTGCAAGTTGTCCTCTGACCTCCTAAAAATAGGATGTGTGCCCCTAAAATAAGCTAAGTTAATAAATTCAGCAATAATAATAGTAATAATAATATCAGTATTGAACAAGCATCAGTGGTGGCACCTGCCCTCCCTTCACCACAAAGCACAGGTTACGCAATCCTTAGTTTCTTCCAGAGATGAAAAGGCAGTGGACGAGATGAATTATCCCTAAGCCAGTCTAATTTTTTAAAAAATCACTTATTTATTTTTAAAATGTATTTAATATACTTACACTATTTAATGTTTATTAATGTATTTAATATAATCTATTTAATTATTTAACCCAGTACTTGGAGATATTGAGGCAGGAGGATCATAGATTGGAGGCCAGCCTGGGTTCACAGCAAGATGTTGTCTCAACAAATAGCCCCTAAAAACCAAAAATATAATTCCATCAATACTGATATGGAAAAATGGTGTTTATTTTATATTTTCACATTTTCTAAATATTTTTGCTAATGGCATACATTTTATAGGAATTGAATCTCTTTAGAGTATATTCTTATCCATAGTTCTAAACAAATGAAATATTTGTTAAATGACAGAATCTAGTGAAACAGTGAATTTCATCCTTTTCCATGGCATCTTAGCACATTTTACTGTTTTCTGTTTTAACAGTCTTACCTTTAAATTCATAATCATTTTGAATTTAAAAAATAATTCCTGAGCTGGGTGGAGTGGCGTATGACCTTAATCCCAGCACTCAAGAGGCAGAGGCAGGTGGATCTCTGAGTTTGAAATCGGCCTGGTCTACATAGGGAGTTCCAGGACAGCCAGGGTTATCTAAAGGAGAAACGCTGTCTCTCACTGTGTCTCTCTCAGATGGATGCCTTCATCCGGCTTTTGGCTCCAAGCACCGAGTGTAGGTTGTCAGCTTTGCAAAGCCAGCATTTTTATCTTCTGTGCCATATCCCTAGCCCAGCGCTTAAACTGCAAACCATGAAGAAAGAACGTACAATCCACGATAACTTCTGAAATACCACTTCGCTGTAGACAGTTTGTAAGCAGCCCTTTGCACACGTTACTCTTGAAAGAGCAGTCTGTGCAAACGTAACAGTTGAGATTTTAATTTGGTTGGTTATAATGTTTATGGGTTTTTATTTTCTGAAGAGTTTGTCTCTTGTGGGTAGTGACTGTAGAAACAAAAAGGGTATAAGGCGTCTAAGAACACATTCTTCAAAGGGGCACGTAGGAGGAGCTGGGATAACTGGTACCTGCCCCCAGGACTCCAGGTCAGCTATGAGGAGTGGGTGTGTGATTTGTATGCATGTGTGTGTATCTGTGTACGTGGGTGAGAAAGAATTTAGACAGTGCCAGTCGTGATTTGTATGCATGTGTGTGTATCTGTGTACGTGGGTGAGAAAGAATTCAGACAGTGCCAGTCGTGCCTGGCAGAGTAAGCACTTTGTAGTCAGTGTTAGTAGTCACTAAGTGCTTATGACCATTTATTGCCCAATAACCATAGGTACTTATACAGACCACATTATCCTGTTAATCCCCACCACCAACCCTATGGGTTACGTATTAGTTCCATTTAACTAACCCCATGAACTATCCCTACAAGCTTAACTGAGGCTTAGTAAGTATCCATGACTGTGAGTTAGGATAGAGGGACCCAGGATTTCACCCCCAATGTTGCTATCCTCCAGAACCGGATGTGTTACTAATGTATTGGAGGAAATGCAGCCTTACCAATGGATGTCGGTCAGGTACTGTTTACTTCCTAATGTAGTGTAGCTTTCGGGTGATGAAATCACCAGCGTCCCGTAGTGATCTTGCTGATGTTCCTGTGAGATCAGGCAGGGTCCTCCGCTCTAAGGGAACCAGCTTTGCAGAGTTAGACGGTGCGATTTGCAGATCTGAGACGGTTAAGTTTTGAGCAGCAGCAGATAAACTTCATGCCTAAAGTGCATTGCGAAACCATAAGCCTTCTAAACCGCGTACGGCTGTATGAGCTACTTCTCTGTTGCACTGATGAAAATATCACAGCTAAGGCAAGAAAGGGTTTCTTGGGGCTTAAGGTTCTAGAGTGGTTAAGAGTCCATCACGACGGACGAGGAAGCAGAGCAGCAAGTGGGGCGTGGAGGAGCGCTTACGTCCGTTCCCACAAGGGCGAAGTAGAAAGAGGGAAGTGGAGGCTGAAGAGGTTTTCCCCTCAAAGCCCGCCCGGAATGACATATTCCTCAAGCAAACCTCCCCGAACAGCCCCACCAACTGACTGAGGACAGAGTATTCAAACGCCCCAGACCACAGGAGATGTTTCTCCTTCAGATCCACACAGTTTGCCTGCATCCCCTCACACTCTGTTTAAGACCTACTAAAGAACCCTTTCAAAGAAGTAACTGAACTTTCAGTCATTTATTATGAAACTAAACATCAGGCCAGATTCCACAGAGTTGAAGAGTGTGGTGCATTTTTCCAAAGATTCATCTGTTCTTAAAACTGTCATTATAGGCTGGGCGGTGGTAGTGAACGCCTTTAATCCCAGCACTCGGGAGGCAGAGGCAGGTGAATCCCTGTGAGTTCGAGACCAACCTGGTCTACAAGAGCTAGTTCCAGGACAGCTAGGACTGTTACATAGGGAAACCCTGTCTCGAAAAACAAAACAACAACTGTCATTATACTAATTGTATATATTTCCAAAAGGCCTCGGAGTGATGAAAGATGCTCCCTGAGGTGATAACTTTGCTCTAAGCAAAAGATGGCTTATGTGCTGCATATCAGATTATTTTTTGTTAATGCTAAGTCATCTTCTCTGGGCACTCCCAAGGGAAGACAAATATGTAATATAAAGAATGGAAGTCACCAAGGAGCCCTGCCCTTCCGGATGCTCCGAGGAGGTCCGTGGGTATGGCTATGTTCATCTCCCTTGTCAGTCAGTTCCTTGTTTTTAAAATTCTTTGAGTTATGGCCACGGTTCCTTGGAAATGATTTGAAGAGAAAAAATGTTCTTTCGCTGGCTGCAAAGGCGCTTGCTGGAGAATAATGACACTTGAAGCAGAGAAGTGGCACCGTCAGCTTGCCAACATTTGGAACTGATGTAGAAAGGACAGGACTAGAGCCGTTGAACTCTATTGAAATCCATTGGATTTAGGAGCTTTTCAGAAATAGAGAAATACTCAACAACGAGGCCCTGTTTTGTAAACAGAAAGAGCTGGCCTGTGTAGGAGTTGGGTCCCAGGCATTGTCTTCAAAAGTTGAACCCTCATTAATCAGTGTGGGTCATCTGAGATGCCTCTGATAAATTAGTTCCAAGAATTCGATTCTCTTGGTCTCAGATGGGAGCCTGTGTGTTTGTGTTTGCTTGTGTGTGCTATGCACATGCGCAAGGTTTCACCTGGTTTACACTTCGATGCCGCTGGTGCTTCAGTCATATCAAGAGCACAGCACCAGGGCCCCTATTTTTGTCCTACTGTATTTTCCTTTAAGCTTGTAAGAGATAAAACTATGTGATCCTTAGTCCTCACCCCGTTATCCAGCTCCATGATGCCTAGAGTGCTTTTCTCTGGCTCACAGTAGACAGGGCGTGCTTGGCCACAGCAGAGGAGATAGGGGTTAAATATAGTCTGGAGATACAGGTTTTCAAAGGGAACTTAAATTTCATCTCCTGAAGCAATAGCCGACTTAATAGAAAGGAAATCTGCAGTCTCCACCTCCAGTGTAGCCCAGTTAGTTTGCTTTGCTCCGTGTTGGATGTGTGGCATCAAAGATCAGCATCCATGTCAAGGGTTGGTGCACAGTGGCCGACAGAACAGCATCACAGTATCTACTGAGAGTGGTCTTTAATTTTTAGAAGGAATATAAAGAAGACAGCCATAAACTACACATGGTTTTATGGAATTCCAAGAACCTTATTTGTCACTTCCCATTTTACAGATGAAGTCATTGAGATTCACAGAGGTTAAATGGGTTTTCTAGGGTGACAATAATTCCTGGGGTTTAGGGATCATATCTGTTGTGCATTCCCGATTCACTTCTTATCCATGGGCATATGTGCAAGTTCCCGTGGAATTGGAGTAAGGGGGGACACATGGATGGAGCCCCCACACACATCTAGCAGGCTTCTGGGACTGGAATCTAAATCCAGTCTAAATCATTTCTCTTGTTATAAGGACTTTATTTTTCAGAGGCTGAAAGTGGGCGGTGGACTATTCTAGGTTTGAAGTGAAGAGAAGAGAAGCCGATTGTCCTTGTAGGATACCGGAGGAGTGTGGACAATGTCAAGAGTCACACATTAAGTCCCGCACAAATCCATAGGCCTCTACCCACTATTGGGAAAATAGGAAGTGAGTGTAAGAGCTCACTTTCTAACCTGTACAACTTCCTCCTCCAAGCTTAGGCCTCCTGCTTTCTATTTTTATCTTCATGTCTCTTTTAAACCCCTTCCTTTGTAGGGTAATATTAGACTCAGACATCAGGGAGATGGATTTTGCTTTCTAGACAAAAATAGCTAACGAACCATGGGGCTAGTGCAAGGTAAGATTTGTGTGAGCGGATTTAGGCTTGTCTGCAAGAAAACAAATGAGAGGTGTCGGGTGGGTAATTGATTCCTGCTTGGTCCTGAGCCAGCCTGTTAGACCCATGGCTTTGCTTGGGCCATTGTGTGAGCAGTACAGGTCATCGCCCTCCACCAGACCCTAGTGTCTGATCTTTTAGCTCTGCTACTTTGGGCAGAATCCTTAACCTTTCTGTGCTTCAGTGACCTGTAAGTAGGGCCAGGGATGGTAGCACTGAGAGGTGAAATACAGTGGTTAGGACGAACACTCCAAAGTTTGTTATTAACCAGTTAAATGCTTTGTTAATTATGTTGGGAATCCTATTAGACTAAAGGTCTAAAAATATTTTCATGTAAGAGGATTTTGAGTTTTTAAAGCCTTTAGCATATTAATGTGAGTTATGGACTGAAAACCGTGGTCCTCTTCATGCCGCTTTCAGTGTGCGTCTCCTTCCCATTGAGTTCTCAGTGAATGAAGTTCTCTGTGTCCCTTGCCTCTCTGCTCATGCTCTGCACCACTGCTGGAACCTCCTGAGGACTTGTGGTCAGTGTGTCTTTCCCCATCCACTTTCAATGTCAGGGTCCCTCACTTATACCCATCTCTTGTCCGCACTCAGTGTTCCTGTTTTGAAGATTTATTGTTTTAAAGAGAGGAGGTGAGTAAGTGTATGTGCGAGTGTGTGTGTGTGTGTGTGTGTGTGTGTCTGCATACACTCACAAGTAAGGGTGACTGTGAGGTCAGAGACGTCAGATCCCCAGAACTGGGATCACAGGCAGTTATAAGCAACTGGGTGTTAGTGCTGGGAACCGAACTGTGGTCCCGTAGAGGAGGAGTACAAACCTTTAACCCCTAAACATCTTTCTAGCCCTGCCCCCATTTTTTATTTTCCCCTGCCAAGATCTCTATCACATGAGCCCAGGAAATCCGCAGGTCTGAGCTTTCCCACCAGACAGCTAGTTCTTGATCTCCGCCTCTGTGGTGTCCTGCCCCTCTGCTATTTCCAGTTCCCCTCTCAGCAGAGATTTCAGTCTATACGAATAGAACTGGGATGTGACAGAGGAGCAAGGGAGGTTAGCAGAGATAAAAGGTGAGGGACTAGAGGTAGAAGCCCATGAATGAGAAGCCAGCAGTAGAGGAAGAGCACGGGGGCAGAGGTGGGGGTTGGGGGTGAATGGCCAGAAAGCAATGGATGGTTCCTTCTGGTTGACCCAATTCTGTTGCACTGGATTTAAAATCTTTCTTATAAATACCCTACATCAACCAGCAGACAGACTGAGCTTTTAAGTGAGGGGTGTGGGTTACTGGCAAGCAGAGCTTGACACACAGACTGCCTTTGCTTTGGATTGGTTTTTGTGTGAGCTGTTCTGCCCACCTCATTGAAGCTGATAAAGTTGTTTTATACTGCTACCTGGATTTAGAAGGGAAAGACTTAGATGTCTGGTGTCAGCACAGAAGAGGCCAACATGCCCCTTTTTTTGGTTCTAAATCCAAATTGGTACATCACCACCAGCTCCCACCGTGCCACTGGGGTTCAGCTCTGACAAGATGCGGGCTGTGCATGCACTGGGCACCAAGGCCACCCTGGCTCCCAGGAACAGCTTCAAGGTCACAGGCAGCAGTGAGTGGTAAGGTCTGAGGATGGCCATGAAACTGAACGTCCGGAACGGACAGGTCAGGCTGTGGTGGCAATTTCTGTGCTGGCCTGGTAATTCTCAGAGCCCTTAGGAAACCTCCAGAGGACCAAAGTCTAAAGAGAAAACCCAGATACCCTGGAAACAACACCTTTAATCAGATGGCCAAAGTCTGCCCGATAGATTCAACCTCAATCTTTAGAAACAGAACTCTCTGGGACCCTTGAGATCCTGGGGACTGTTCAATCTATGGGCTGCAAGGTTGGTGGCCACCATCCTCATGACAACATGGATGGCATCAATGTGGCATGGGTTGCCCAGCTAGTTAACAGTGGACCATAGCTCTATGCAAAACATCTGACAAAAAAAAAAGAGGGAAAATTACATCGTGTGCTGATGTTCAACACCTAGCGAAGGCATGGGGGAGGGGTGTGAATAATGACTAAATATATACCTATGTGACGGAAGGAAGCTTAAAGGAGTTGCCAGGAACATAGTCACAGTCTGGCTTTTCACAGAGCCCTTCGGTGTCACACAGCAGTGGTAGTTGGGTGGGTGATGTGTGAGCACACTTTCACTGTATTCTTCCCTGTATTCACTGTATTCTCCTTTCACTGTATTCTTCCCCGTTTCCAGTAGCGGAGCTGGGCTGTCTGTAGGGCATCTCTCTGTGCAGACAATGTGGGAGGTACATAAATGTGTCGTATTATGAGAGTCAGGAACAACTGAGATGTATGTGCCATAGGGCCAGAGCTGGGCTTTATGTCAAACTGCTGCAGGTGTGGTCCATGGACCAGACCACTAACATCAATGCTTCCAAGGAGGCTTGTTTGCTATTGCAGGTATGGTCCATGGACCACCAGGATCAGTGCTTCTGGGAGGCCTGCTCACTGTCGCAGATGTGGTCCGTGGACCACCAGCATCAGCGCTTCTGGGAGGCTTGTTCACTGTTGCAGGTGTGGTCCATGGACCACCAGGATCAGTGCTTCTGGGAGGCTTGTTCACTGTTGCCAGTGTGGTCCGTGAACCACCAGGATCAGTGCTTCTGGGAGGCTTGTTCAGTGTTGCAGATGTGGTCCATGGACCACCAGGATCAGTGCTTCTGGGAGGCCTGCTCACTGTTGCAGGTGTGGTCCATGGACCACCAGCATCAGCTTGTTAGGAATGCAGAACCCAAGGTTCCACTCCAGACCTGCCCAATAGAATATTCACCTTATTGAGTCCTCCAGGGAATTCATGATAGAGTACACAGTGTGGTGCAGACTCTGGCAAGACAGGGCAGGGAAGGGTAATCTATTCTTCAGAGAGAAACTGGTCCTGGAGGAGGTGCAAGCTGTCAGCTGTGTGACAGTCCCAGATACCCCCCACCTGCACTACTTTTGGGTTCACAGCAGTGGCTGCTGTTTCATCTCCCTCTCTTCCAAGGGCTCAGCTGCTGAGGTGGGAGTGTTGGGAGCACTTTGCTGTATAATTAGACCTTCACAACCCAGTGTCACCTCTCCTAAGGTGTCATGACATACTTGTTTGTGATGGTGGCTCAGGGGTACTTTAAAATCAAATCTCCCAATGCTTGTGATATCCTTACTGTGATCATGATATAGAATATTTAATCACTGCAAACATTCTAGTTCCTTCTGTCGTTGCACCTTTCAGTTTCATCCACATAAACTTTAAAGCCGTGTTTATTATGTTACCTGTACAGTCTTTTTGAAATGTGTGTGTTTGTTTGCATGTATGTCAGGACTGCTCATGCACATGTATGCATGTATGTAGATGCCGGAGGTGTTGACACTGGAAGTCTACCTCAGTCGGTCTCCACATCCTATATTAAGGCAAGGTCTCTCACTTGAACTCAAGGTTCACCAATTTAGCTAGTCTGGTGAGTCAGGTTGCTCTCCAGATCCCGCCTCTGCCCCTGGAGCACAGGATACGGTTGGAGTGTCTTACCCATTGAGCCATCTCCCCGTCTCCTAGCTTTACAATGTTACAAAAGTCTAAGGAATTATTGTCCTTTCAGTAAGATTCAAAACAATGACATACACATTTTAAAGACAGGTGGGGTGGGGAGATGGTTTAGAGGTTAAAAAGCACATTCTGCTCTTCCAGAGGACCTTGGTTCAGCTTCCCATTTCAGGCAGAGCACAATTGTCTGTAACTCCAGCTTCATTAAGTGTGACACCTCTGGTTCTCCATGGCTCCGATGTCTATGTGCACATACCTACCCACAGTACAGGTGTTTCGGGAGATGGCTTTGTTGGTAAAGTACATGCACACAGGTGCAGAGATCTGAATTCAGTCCTCCAGAACCTGGGTTTGGTTTTGTTTTGTGTTTTAAAAAAGTGTTGTGGTGATTCAATCTTGTAATCCCGGCTCTGGTGAGCTGGAAACAGGCAGATTCCTGGGACTTGCAGACCAGCCAACCTCACCTACTTGGCAAGTTCTACATCATTGAGAAACTCTTATCTCAAACAACAAGGTGAACAACTTCCGAGAAACAACACCTGCATTGTCCTCTGGCCACTGGAGTCACATGTACACACATGCACGTGTACCTATACAAGCAGGAACAACACGCGCGCGCGCGCACACACACACACACGCACACACACGTGAAAATAGGTACTTAGAAGAAGCTCATTGAAATTAGTGAAAATTTTCTCGCAGAAAGTAGAATAAGTGTATCTTAGAACACTCCCTTCCCGGAGAGGTAAGTGTCTGGGCTCCCGCTTGGAGGGCTCAGCTGTCTAGGCCCTTGCCCATGGAAGAACATCCCCCTCCCCCAACTCCACCCACCAACTCTCAGAGACCCCGAGCAGCCTCCACACACCTACTACCATCCTCCACCACATCTGTGACCACCAGAGCCTTGGCCCAGACTGCCCCTGGAGAGGAGCCCCAGAACCTTATCAACATCCACTAGAGGCACGGACCCTCCTGCACCCAGAAATTCATACCAAAATTAAATCAAGAACAGATAAATAATTTAATATAGATCTGTAACCCCCCTAAGGAAATAGAAGTAGTCATCAAAAGTCTCCCAACCAGGGCCAGTACCAGAATTTCATAGAAGAGCTAATACCTATACTTTTCAAATTATTCCACACAATAGAAACAGAAGGAACATTGCCAAACTCTTTTTAAGAGGTGACAGTTACCCTGGTACCCAAAGCACACAAAGATGCAACTAAGAAAAGTAATTACAGACCAATGTCCCTCATGAACATTGATGCAAAATACTCAATAAAATACTGGCAAACCAAATCCAAGAACACATCAAAAAAATCATCCACCATGATCAAGTTGGCTTCATTCCAGAGATGCAGGGATGGTTCAACATATGAAATTCTATCAATGTAATTCACCATATAAATAAACTGAAAGAAAAAGAACATATCATCATCTCATTAGATGCTCAAAAAGCATTTCACAAAATCCAACACCCCTTCATGATAAAGGTCTTGGAGAGATCCTGGATACAAGGAATGTATCTAAACATAATAAAAGCAATATGCAGCAAGCCGACAGCCAACACCAAATTAAATGGAGAGAAACTCAAAGTGATTCCACCAAAATCAGGAAGACAAAGCTGTCCACTCTCACCATACCTATTCAACATAGTACTCGAAGTTCTTGCTGGAGCAGTAAGAAAACAAAAGGAGGTCAAAGGTAAACAAATTGGAAAGGCAGAAGTCAAGCTTTTGCTATTTGCAGATGATATGATAATATACATAAGTGATCACAAAAAATTGACGAAGAACCTCCTACAGCTGATAAAGTTTCAGTAATGTGGCAGGGTACAAGATCAACTCAAAAAAATCAGTAGTTCTCCTATATACAAATGATAAGGGGGCTGAGAAAGAAATCAGAAAAACATCACCATATACAATAACCACAAATAATATAAAATATCTTGGGTAACATTATCCAAGGAAGTGAAAGCCCTGTATGACAAGAACTTTAAGTCTTTGAAGAAAAATTGAAGAAGATATCAGAAAATGAAAAGATCTACCATGCTCTTGGGTAGGTAGAATTAACATAGTCAAAATGGCAATCTTACAGAAAGCAATCTACAGATTCAGTGCAGTACCCATCAAAATCCCAACACAATTCTTCACAGACCTCGAAAGAACAAAACTCAACTTCATATGGAAAAACAAAAAAACCCAGATTAGTCAAAACAATCCTGTACAAGAAAGGAACTTCTGGAGGCATCACTATCCCTGACATTAAGCTCTATTACAGAGCTGCAGTAATGAAAACAGCTTGGTATTGGCATAGAAACAGAGAGGTGGACCAATGGAATCGAATCAAAGACCCTGATATTGATTCACACACCTATGAACACCTGATTTTTTATGAAGAAGCTAAAATTATACACCTATGAACACCTGATTTTTGATGAAGAAGCTGAAATTATACAATGGAGAAAAGAACACATCTTTAACAAATGGTGCTGGCATAACTGGATGTCAACATGTAGAAGATGCAAAAAGATCCATATCTATCCCCATTCCAAATCAATCAAAGACCTCAACATAAATCCAGCCACACTGAACAGGAAGTGGGAATTAGCCTTGAGCATATGGGTAGAGGAGACCACTTACTAAATATAACACCAGTAGCACAGACACTGAGAGCCACAATTAATAAATGGGACCTCCTGAAACTGAGAAGCTTCTGTAAAGCAAAAGACACAGTCATTTAGACAAAATGGCAGCCTACAAAATGGTAAAAGGTCTTCACTAATCCCACATCGGACAGAGAACTAATCTCTAAAATATATAAAGAACTCAAGAAACCAGACATTAAATTGCCAAATAATTCTATCAAAAAATGGGGCACAGATTTAAACAGAGAATTATAACAGAAGAATTGCAAATGTCTGAAAGACATCTAAGGAAATGCTCAACGTCATTAACCATTAGGGAAATGCAAATCAAAATGACTCTGAGATATCAGAGACAAAGTGGCTAAGATCAAAAACACCAATGACAGCTTATGCTGGAGAGGATGTGGAGTAAGGGGAACACTCCTCCGTTGGAGTGCAAACTTACACAACCACTTTGGAAATCGTGTGGCCACTTGTCAGAAAACTGGGAATCAGTCTACCTCAGGACCCAGCAATATCACTCTTGGGCATATACCCAAAGGATGCACACTCAAACTACAAAGACATTTGCTCAGCTTTGTTCATAACAGCCAGAACCTGGAGACAACCTAGACGCCCCTCAACCAAAGAATGGATAAAGAAAATGTGGTGCATTTACACAATGGAGTACTACCCAGTGGTCAAAAGCAATGACATCTTTAAATTTGCATGCAAATGGATGGAACTAGAAAAAAAGAAACATCCTGAGTAGGATAACCCAGACCCAGATAGACAAACATGGTATGTACTCACTCATAAATGGATAGTAGACATAAAGCAAAGGAAAACCAACCTATAGTCCATAATCCCAGAGAAGCTAGGTAACAAGGAGAACCCTAAGAGAGGCATACATGGATCCCCCCTGGGAAGGGGAAACAGACAAGACCTCCTGAGAAAATTAGGAGGTGGGGAGGAAAATAGGGGAAGGAGAAGGAGAGCATGAGGGAACAGGATGCTCAAGAAGTGGAGGGTGAGTGAGAGAGAGAAGGGAGGGAGATAGCTTGATTAAGGGAGCCATGAAAGGACTGGTGAGGGGCAGGGCACTGAGGAAATTCCTAGGGGTCCACAAGGATGACCCCAGCTAGGACTCCAGGCAACAGTGGAGAGGATGCCTAGACTGGCCTTCCCCTGTAATCAGAGTGATGACTACTTTAATTGTCATCATGGAACCTTCAACAATCAACTGATGGAAGCAGATACAGAAATCCACAACAAAGTACTGAGATGACCTATGGGAGACCAGAAGAGGGAGGAGCGATAATATGAGTGGGAAGGGCTCATGACCATGATGGTGATATCCACGATCAGCTGACCTGGGCTGTTGGGAGCTCGCTGACTCTGGACTGATGGGGGCGGGCACAACATGGACCACACAACTTGGTCAGTCTGTGGGGCACTGGCAGTGGTACCGGGACTTTTATCAGGTGCTTGAGCTGGTGTCTGGGAGTGCATTCTCTTTGGAGGGTTGTCTTGCTAGGCCTGGATGTAGGGAAGAAAGCCTTGGTCTTGCCTTAGAGTGAGGTGTAGGACTTCATTGGCTCCCCATGGGAAACTTTGCCCTTTTTGATGAGTGGGGAGGAGAGGAGGGAGTAGAAGCAAGGATAGCTATGTAATATTAAAAAAAAAAAAGATTGTATTAAAAAATTCTTAATAAAAAAAAGAACACTGTCCCAGTAATTCAGAATATTGTGGAGGGCAGGCTTTTCCCCTAGGACTAAATGTGGGGGAGATTCTTTTTGTGCTTTGTGAGGCCTCAAGCTACATCCTAGAGTAAATGATTAAACAGCTCATTTACATACAGTTGCTGCAGGAGAAAGCTCCAGCATTGTCCTTTAGAGTCACCAGACTAACAACTGAGATAAGTGTGAACAGCCAGGTCACAGGACCAGCTTAGATAGATAGGTGTGTCTCGATTTTACCGAGATTCTGATGTAGTCTCACATAATTTGCAGGCAAAATCCTTAGTTTGAGTTCATAGATTCTTAGCTCATTTGCATGTTGGTGTTGAGTGTGAAAATAGGTGAATGAAACCATCATTGCCTGACTTGTAATTTAGGGATAAAGACACATAGTAAAGCAATAAGACAGGAAGAGGATTCTGGGCGGCAGGTGGAAAGGGGAGGCGGCCGCAGATGGCTGCCTTTGGGCATGCTTGCAAGTAGAAATAGAGAGCCCTTCCTAGAGAGTCCTTCCTGCTGGGCAGATGTGAAGCATGAGGCGGTAGGTGACAGGCCTGTCTGAGCTGCAGGCTTGGACTTGAATAGCTAGCTGCCTTATGGGTGACTATTTCAGGTCATCTTCCGCAGGTGTAGTCCATGAGACTCACAGTCCCCACCAGTTGTTTGGGAGAAGGCACACAGAAGACGGGAAGCTGATGAGATGAGCAGTATATGGTGAGGAGGATTAGCAATTGAAAAAGATGTCACGAGACTTGAGAGATCAAATGTACTGTATGTACAAGTGGAGTTTTGTGCTTTGGTAGACAAAACAGAGCCAGGTAAATTTAGCATAATCTCAAAAAACCAAACCAATCAAACAAATAACAGCCACAAAACAGAAGAACTTGGTCTGATTGCCGGAAAATGAATCTCAAAATGAGTTGTTTCCATCATGGTTTGTACCATTTAGGCAAAAAAGTGATGTTGTGCCTTTGTATTTGTCCCACACGTAGCCCTTGAGGTTGGCTTGAGATGGAGACAGCCCAGATACTTACAGGATGAACAGACGAAAGGGTCGGAGTCGGTTAAGTCAGAGCATGGCAGTGGGAAGGGCTGCTCCGCAGAAAAGTCTCCCCGGGTAGATTGAGAAAGGCCCAGAAGTCAAGTGACATCCGAATGTAGAAGTAATTACAGCTGTGTCAGCTCAGCCTCATTTCTCACACACAGAACCTCTAGAAATAGAACGGGTTGCCTAGTGCATCCCCCATCAAGAGGCATTGCGGATTCCGACGTCTGCTTGTTGGCACAAAGAGGTCTCCTTTCTCGGGTGAAATGCCAGGCAGTCTTTGAAGACTATGCTCTGCTCCAGGAGTCTAGAATTCTGTTTCCTGGCAGCCTTCTCGTCAAGAGACACAAATCTCCTCCTCTATTCCTGGAACACAGCTTGGGAAAGGGCTTCTTTATTTGGGGGGTCGTATTATTTCTGTCTCATAGTAGCACAGGCTAGCCTTGAACATGCTGAGTAGCTGAGGCTAGCCTTAAATTCGTGCTCACCTGCTACCACCTCTCAAAGGCTCATGCCACCACATCTGGCTGTTTCCCACACCGCCTCTTTTGGAGTGTTATGAACACAACAATTCTTCAGACTCCTAACCACGTCCTTCACCGTGGCAGTTCTCTCGCCACCCCTCCAACCTGTCCCCATACAGTTACGCAGTCTAGAGCCTTTCTTGGCAAAGGTGACCCAAGGTTGGAGGAGCAGCACCTCTACAGTGCAGTTATGGCCTGCCGCCAGCTTTTCCCGAGTGGTGTGGGGCTGGAGTGATCTCCGGGCGGCTTGTGTCTTATGCGTTTGACTGTTTAGACAAATAGGGACATTGTCTGCGGGAAACCCAAGTGTTCAGATCACACACATGTTTCTCTGCTTTATTCATCATGGCTCACTCTGTCAGGTGTCACGGTGTTTGGGTCTTAAAGCATCTCTAACTTGAATTTCTGAAACTATTCTAGGTATGTCAGACTACATATTAGACAACAATTAGACGACATATTGCTTCTTCCTAAGATCTGAGCCAAAAGGTGCAGCCTGCTAGACTTTGGTGTAGCTTCTTGGAATTTTACATATATAGTTTGCTTTTTAGTGGTGTGTTAGAAAAAGGTATTTTAAAAATATTTTGTGTATGGGTGTTATTGACTGCATGTGTGTCTGTGTACCATATGCGTGCAATGCCTTTTGGAGGCCAGAAGAGAGCCTCAGATCCCCTGGGACTGGAACTGCAAATCATTATGAGCTACCATGTGGCCACTGGGAATTGAATCCTGGTCCTCTTGGGAGAGCAGCCAGTAATCTTAATCTCTAGGGCATCTTTCAGCCTCGGGTTTTATATTATGTCGGTTTTCTGTTACAGGCAAGATCTGGCTGGATGTGGTAGCTGATACCTGAAATCTCAGCGCTCAGGAGGCCGAGGCAGGAGGTTCATGAGTTTGAGTGGGTTGCACTATGTGATAAGAATGTCCTAGGGGAGGAGAGTGGAAGAAGAAGGGATGCATTTTGGGAAGGATAACGAAGAGAATCTCCTGCTGTGCTCAGGTGTGGGAAAGATAGGGACAATTTATTAAGATCGTTCCTGATCTACCCGAGGTGGTGACATGCCTTTAATCCCAGCACTCAGGAGGCAGAGGCAGGGGGATCTCTGTGAGTTCAAGGACAGCCTGTCTACAAAATGGGTTGCAAGATAGCCAAGACTACACAAAGAAACCCTGCCTCAAAAAAAAAAAAAACAAAGCAAAACAAAAAATTTCCCAGATTAATACTTCTTCTTGAACAAGGAAGAGGAGCAACAAGAGCTTTTGAAGAGGTTCTTCACCTCTTCTGTCAGCTGGAGGCCACCGAGTGTCATCTACAGAGAAGCGGGGCTCACAGAATGTGGAAAGGAACCTTGTGCAAGAACTGTGTGGTCCCAGCTGCTCTTTGTTGGATGGGAGAGTATGCAGATGTGATCCTAGAATGCCCGTCATTCTGCGGATGTTGATAACCAGCCCTTCAGTTGGGTGCATCCTCCTCTAGAAGACTTGTTTGGTTTTCCTTTCTAAATCCAGTCAAATCCTAACCCATTGAATACTCCTGGGTGGGTAGTAAACTCTTGGTATGTCCCTGCCCCTCAGTTGGAATAGACCATAGGGGACTTCCTGTCTTCTCCACCTCTTCACTCACGGATCTCTGCCAGATACATATAAATCGTAATGCAGTTTCTCTACAGTCATGAAGACCCTCCGTTCCCCTCTGTCAGCAGGGCGGTTTAGCTTTCCAGTGTTCGGTTTTTCTCTTCTTTCTCCTGGGGTTTGTTTTGCCTCTGTGAAACTTAGCTTTCTTGTTTCCGGATCCGTTTCTAGAGTCCATCTGTTCAGGGGATCATGAACTCCCTGTTCCTCTCTCCAAGACAGCACAGTGTGCAGAGGAAGCAAAACGCTGTGGAATCAGAGAGGGCAGCCTTTCTGCCCAGGGGAAGGGGAGAGAGAAGCCAGAAGAGGTGGCCGCTGCCCCAGGGCTGCAGGCCCACAGGTGTGCGTTCCGGAGCCTGAGCTCACAGAGCCAAGCGCCTCTCAACAGTGAAAATGGCTGCTTTTAATTATGCTAAGGCTAAAGTGGAGCCAATCTATGCAAAGCATGGTCCTCGTATGGAGGAAGTAAGTGGTTTTGTTTGAGGACAAGAATTGTATTTTCTCCCTCTCCTTTTTTAATAAACAAGCTTTATTTTCAGTTATCATGTCTGTTTTACCCAAGTACTTTAGAAATAATTTGTGTGCCCTCCCTCATCACTTTAAACACTCGTTTCCTTGAGAAAGGGTCTGTTCATGAGCCAGCTGTGCCGAAACAAAAACATGAATTTGTTCTCATGTTGTACTTGATTGTGAAAATGCCCCACATTTTAGAGAGGCTTGCATTTGTCGAAGAGGAACCAGGTGCAAAGAAAAAAAAATGAAATCGGTGGCGTCAAGTAGAGATTGAGGAATAGCTGCCGAGTGGTAGGTCACATCAGATGGTGTGTCTTTGGGTTATATCCATGGGAAATCAGACATAGAGGAAGTCAAAAAGGTCTGCTAAAGTCACAGTGACTCTTAGGTCACTGACGTCTTTCCCTGCCACCCCATCAAACCGCTTTCCCACCCGGACGTAACCCGAGAGTGTTCATGCCATAGGATACAAAGGCTTGCTTTCGTATCCCGATCTTACAGCCGTCACCTGAATGTCCCCATGTAGCTGCTTGGGTTCTGAATTACTTCACAGGTGGGGGACTGGTTCATTGACTTAGACTCTGGTGAGCATTTCACCTGATAGAAGAATTTTCATGAAGATTTTAAGCAGGCAGCTAACTTGATGCTAACTAGTCATGTTAACTAACTGGCAGGAGACCTTTGCCCTTCCAAAATGTGTTTTCTAGATAATACAATTGGATTATTTTCTTTGCTACAGGATACTTCTGACTTCGGTGACTTTGCTGTCTATATACTCAATAAACCTACTGTTGATTTGTTCCAAGGAAACGGGTAAGCTGAGCTGTGCGATTTTGTCGAAGGCAGGATGCTGATGGGCGATGTGCATTGTGTCGTTCACAGTGAGCGCTCAACTGTTCCTGTTTTTCTAGTTTGGGATCACTTCATTTTAAAGGCTTCACTGCTTTCTTAGGTCTTTGTAAACCTCGAACAAAGATCCTATGTTTTTATGTCATAGCTTCCAAGGTCTTAAGTAAACAGGTCTTTTATGCTCTTTTGTGCATATTCCAGGGAGAAAATGTTACTCCCAAGGCATTGTGGGAGTAAGGATGCTACCCGAGACTTTAAGTTCTCTGGCTAATGTAACACCTGAAGTGTTTATTTTCTATCGCTGGGACACCGGATCATGTTTGCAATACTTGGACTTTTACATTAGCTAAAGCCATCTTGGCCAGCTATTGTATACAGATGACTGGAATGTTTTGTAATAAATTCAGGGTCCGCCCATTATCTAGTTTAAACATCAGTCTTACATGAGGTTGAGCAAAGGTTTAATTATAGCCTGATCCAAATTGCTTCTTGTTAAACTGTGAACTTTTGAAATTATGAACTGCCATCAAGAAAGATAAACTTCTTTTTCCTTCCTTCCTTTCTTCCTTCCCTTTCTTTTCTTTTTCTCTTTCTCTCTTCCTCTTCCTTCCTTCTTTCTTTCCTTCCTTCCTTTCTTTCTGTTAATTGGTTTAGAAGTTTACTGTTTATTGAAATGGGCTGGTTGACCACTTGAGAATTTTGCTACAGCCAAAATTCTCTTCAGACAGATTTGTCTGCCACTTTCTTTGGGAAGTTGCTTGTCTTTAAACTGTATTTCCATGTGATGAAAACTCTTACATAGTGACTATTAGACATTCTAAGTTCATTGTTACATTTAAAGCAGGAGGGATTGGTGGGACATTATGAAGATACTTCTCGTAAATTTTGAAAAAGTGTTTGACAGCTTCATGCATTTATATAGTGAATTTTAGTAGTTTTGCCCCCATCTCCATGCCTTCCAACTGGAACCCTTCCAACAAGTCTCCCCCACTTACTTTGGTATGTGGTTCACTGAAATTAACAGTTTCAAGCATGGGTGGGAGATTGGTTACTGGATCAAGGGCAACTATTGGTGGCCACTCAAGAAAATAATTCCTCCTCCAACCATTAATTGTCAGTGGTCCCTCGGGGAAGGTTGGAGCCTCATGGGCCCTCCCTGGTCTGTGATTAAATGTTTATGGGCCCAATCAGGTGCAGGCTTTCTGCAGACAACCATGGCTGCAGTGAGCTCCTAAGTGTAGCAGTTGTGCTGAGTCTAGTAGATAGCATCTTGCTGCACTCCTCCCCATCCTCTGGCTCTTGCATCCTTCCCTGCACCCCTCCCCATCCTCTGGCTCTTGCATCCTTCCCTGACCCCCCCATCCTCTGACTCTTGCATCCTTCCCTGCATCCCTCCCCATCCTCTGGCTCTTGCATTCTTCCCTGCATCCCTCCCCATCCTCTGGCTCTTGCATCCTTCCCTGCATCCCTCCCCATCCTCTGGCTCTTGCATTCTTCCCTGCACCCCTCCCCATCCTTTGGCTCTTGCATCCCTCCCCATCCTCTGGCTCTGCCTCCTCCACAGCCCTTCTTCCATGATGTTCCCTAAGCCTCGAAGGAGGTGATAAGAGTTTTCCTATTTAAGGCCAAGCACTCCATCATCACTTACCTTTAGCACTGTAGCCCGTTATGGCTTCTGCATTAACTGCTGCCCCCACAGCAAGAAGCCATTATTCTCAAATGGTGAAGCAGGGCTGGAGTCACACTATGGGTAAGCTTCTTACTTCAAATAGAAGACAATTCTCTGTTAGCCTAATCAGTTCAGCACATTCAGAAGAAATCTTTTTTGGTCTCAAGCATGAGGGTCTTGAAAACTCAATCTTTATTAAAATGTTAAAATATTACATACCAGATCCATGGAGTCAGTGTAGTGTGACCTACTCTTTCCTTGTAATATTCCGGAAGCCAGCGTGACAAAGGAGAAACCGTGCTGGTGTTTGACATTAGACAGGTGAAGGTGGTTCCAAATGACAGTGCCTCAACCCTTCTAGTGCCGAGGTTTGAGTTTGGGAAAGGCCCAAGGAGCCTGAAGAATAACACACAGCATAAGAGGATGTTCGGTCTCAGCTCTCAGAGTCTCATCGTTTCTTTTACTCCCAAATTCAATTTTTAATAGGCTGCATGGTTTATGAAAAGCTGGGAGAACAAGTCTTTGGCACCACGGGGAAGCTGGTGATTTTTGGAGCCACCTCTCTACAGAACACTGGTGGTAAGAGCCTATTTCTTTGACACAGCTTGGCCGTGCATGGGTATTATTGGCTTTTCTAATGCTGGGGATTGGGTGTCCACATGCAGTTTAACATAATCGAGCAGAGTCCTCGTCACTTACGTGGCCTGTGGGCAGTACAGCACAGGCAGCAGTGGGACGCCACAGTGGGAGCTGATGTTGTCTGCGCTCACTGAGGAGAACCTCGGAGCGGCTGCCAACTGCTCCCGTACCTTGTGATAAGAGCCATGGTATTGCATTTCTAAACTTGTTCCTTTTCCACAGCGATGCTGAGCTATCTCTTCATAGTCAAAAACGAACTTCCTTCGGCCATAAAATTCCTCATGGGAAAGGAGGAGGCATTTTCGTAAGCTTTCGACCTTTTCTTGCTTCTGGTGTGTGATGAAACTGAACTGGCTGCTCCAGTGGTTCTCAGCCTAGGGCTCGCGACCCCTTGGGGGTTCTCAGCCTGGGGCTCGCGACCCCTGGGGGAGTCAAATGACCCTTTCACAGGGGTCGCATATCAGATATCCTGTGTATCCAATATTTTAAAAAATACATACATAC
>JAQHUG010000053.1:2060206-2077467 GCA_028555095.1 Dicrostonyx torquatus
GGAGGGAGGAATGCTTACCTGTAGGCTCTTCATCTTTCCTGATACCATCCAAACAAAACAAAAGGCACATTCTCTTTAAATTATTGATAGGACAAGTTGTAATCTGACAGAATGCCACATATGTGGCTTGCTTTGAAGCCACATAAATTATTTAATTCATAGGAACACCACATTTAGCCAATGGGAGTGAAAGAAAATACCCCTTCTATAGGTCACGTGGGGATGAGGCAGTAGTAAAGGAGTGGCAAGGTTGAAGTATTTGATGATAATCCTCAAGAAGAAAATAGTAAAAAGCAGTGATAAAATAAATATATTATATATATGTGTATATATATATATATACACACACACACAAATGGATAAAAATGCATTATAATGCACTGTGAAATTTTACATTTGAGGAAAGCAAATGAAGTCTAATTGAAGACTGTAACCTAGCCTCTTGCGTGCCTTTCAGAGCCTGGTACGTAGACGGCCGTGTCCTGGTTGTGATGGTTACCTTCGGCATAATTCTCCCGCTGTGCCTCTTGAAGAACCTGGGTGAGCAGAGACCCGGCCTTTATCTCAGACTCTCTGGTTCCAATCGGGAACATTAGAAAACGAACACCTTTGCCTGCCTTCATTATGACAAAAGAAATCATAAATTGCAGCCATTAACGAGACCTGGTGTTAATGTGAGATTAAAGCCATGAGGTGACCTTCTGAGAAGCCCCTCCGCTGACCCAGAGCTGGGAGGAGGGTGGTTCTGGGACTGGAATACTGGACTAGAATACTGTCTTCAGTAGCAAAGGTTATAGTCTGCTTAAGAAAAGTCAAAGTCCAGAAAATGGAATTCTCCTATAACGTTCTGGTTTGTAGTTTTGTGGTGTTGGTGATCAGACTGAAGGCTTTGTGCAGGCTGCCCGAGTGCTCTACTACTGAGTTACACCCCTACCCTCCATCCTGCGAGTTCAGAAACAGGTCTCCCTAAGTCTTACACTCAAAGTCATCCCACCTTGGCTGGTTTGTGGTGTTTAATATTCTGATCATTCATACTCACAGATTTCAACTCCAGTAGCAAGACAGCAGAGAAGTCTCACGAATCACACTTCAGTTTAGAGTGTAGCCAGTCTCATGACTTCACCCACCATAGGAAAAGAGAGAGATTCAAAGTATTAAAAAAAAAAAAAAGGCAGGCGATCTCCAAGTCATCAGTTTGCTTTACGCTTCTATTTGGAGACTAGCGTGCCTGGAGTTACGGGAAACTTCATACAGTGACTAACGAGGCCAGATTGCCAGCTCTCCCAAGGCTCCAAAATGCATTTTTAAAATTTGGGCTAATTCCAGGGAAAAGTTTGGATTGGAGTTCTCTCAAAACTAAGTATGGCCGGGCAGTGGTGGCGCACGCCTTTAATCCCAGCACTCGGGAGGCAGAGGCAGGCGGATCTCTGTGAGTTCGAGACCAAGCCTGGTCTACAAGAGCTAGTTCCAGGACTGACTCCAAAGCTGCAGAGAAACCTTGTCTTGAAAAACCAAAAAAAAAAAAAAGTCAAGTATGAATCGCAGGTTTTGATTTTTTGTTTGTTTTTGTTTTGTTTTGTTTTTTTTCTTGGTTTAGCTAATCTGTCAGAGCTGAAGAGCATCTATGAAGCTTACAAGTAGATTTTTTTTAACTGCTTATTTTTCTGCTCTCTGGGTTTCTGTAGGCTTTCTGTCCCACCAGTTAGTATAGAGAATGGTCCTTCCCTGAGGAATAAAGATAATGTAGCTTCTGATCTGCCATTATGAAGGTTGTGGTGACCACCTTTCGCTGGCATTCCAAGAGAGGTAGGGCCCGCAAAGGCTCTATTTCAGTGGTTCTCAACCTGTGGGTCATGACCCCTTTGGGTGGGGCCAAAGAGCCCTTTCACGGGGGTCACCTAAGACCATTGGAAAACACAGATATTTTTACTTTATGATTCATAACAGTAGCAAAACTACAGTTATGAAGTAGCAATGAAAATACAGTTGGGGGTCCCCACAGCATGAGGAACTATGATAAAGGGCCACAGAGTGAGGAAGGTTGAGAACCACCCACCGCTCTGTTCCTGGAAGCTCACATCTGGTTGTGTTGGCCTCTCCCTGAGAGAGAAGTTGATCAAACACATTCAGGATTCTCACAGTAGGTGCCCAGGAAAGAACTCAGGAGAGGATCAAGGATTAAGGCTTTGCACTACAGTGTACCAATACAGAGACAGGGGCAAAGCCGGAAGGCTCCTATTTCCTAGATTCTGAGATCTGTGTCCTGGGATGTGCCAGGAATGCCTGGAATCAAAATACCAAATATGATGTTTTTATTCAAAGTCCTACTATTATTATTTTGCCAAATAAAATAGCACTACAAAATGACACATCTTGCTTTCATCTGGGCATGTGGGCACATTGTGAAGTCCCAAATTATGCTTGAAGTAAATGTACAAGTAATTGATATTTTAATAATAATAAATATTAATAATTATATCAATAAAATACTAATAGATATTTTTCTTTTTAAAAAGGGTATCTTGGCTACACTAGTGGATTTTCCTTGAGCTGCATGGTTTTTTTCCTAATAGTGGTAAGTCCTGATTGAAGCAGTTGCTGTGGTTTTGGTGTTCAAAGCTCTGTAATAGTCAGGATTTGGCTTTACTACAATCTCGGTTGATTCTCATGTGTTTCTCAATACCAGGTTATCTACAAGAAATTTCAAATTCCATGCATGAATGTAGAACAAAACTCAACAATAAGTGCCAATGTAACTGACATGTGTACGCCAAAATACGTTATCTTCAACTCAAAGGTAAGTTTGGTTAAAAATAAGTATGAGCATTTTTATTAAGGGCAATATTTCTTGTGCGTGCTGTAATCACCTGTTGGGATGTATTCATCTTTAAAAGAAAGCACATCATTGTTCCTCTATATTCAACAGTCCTTTCGTGAGCACACACGCATGCGCGAGCACGCACTCACACACACACACATTTTCACAGCACGCCCTTTATCTGGCTTAGGACAGGTTTCACATTCTTGTGACAGTCTCTCTGGATAGTTGTCTCCACATTTCTCTTCCCGTGTGGCGCGCTGGTTGGCGCTTTGGTTAGTGATGCTCTCAGCTCACTGCTGCTATATAGAGGTGGTGGAAGGAACGTAACAAATGGGCACTTTAAAGACCTCTGTACTACTGGGGTTTGGTTGGCAGCCTGGAAGACCGTAGCCTCTGTAGTTAGTCACACAGGGGGTCCCACAACTGCCGTGTGAAAATGAGGGTCCTATTTTTGTATTGCGGGATTCCCCTTGGAAGATGCTTGGTACAGTTAGTGCATAAGATATGTTACTTACCCTTTCTTTCTCTTGGGTTTTCTTTTATTTTAGGGATTTTTGTTTTTTTTTGGTTTTGTATAAGAAACAGGGTTTGAGTTGGGCATAGTCATTCATACCTTTAATACCAGCACTTGGAAGACAGAGGCAGGAGGATGTCTCTGAGTTCAAGGCCAGCCTGGTCTACAAAGTGAGTTCCAGGACAGCCAGGATGCTTACACAGAGAAACTCTGTCTCAAAAAACCAAAAGGAAGGAAGGGAGAAAAAGTTGGGTTTGAGTGTTTAAAAAAAAAAAAAAGTCTCCAAAAAAATTAATGGATCTCTTTCTTCATTGATAAAGAGATAGCCAAAGTAGTAAGCTGTGGAACTATTTTTTTTCTAGATACCATATTTTTCTGTTTATTTTGTGTTTTGAGACAGTCTCACTACATAGCCCTGGCTGTCCTGGAACTTGCTTTGCAGACCAGGCTGCCTTGCACTCAGAGATCTGCCTGCCTCTGGTTCCTGAGTGCAGGGACTAAAGGCGTGCGTCACCATATTCGACTTAGATACCATCTTTTTAAGTATGCAATGCACAAATCACCTCAGTTATGAAGGATGTCAGAGACTAGCAGTGCCCTGCCCCTTGCTGTCACTTGCATTGGAGACCTACGCACCTGGCTGGTGCAGCATAAACACAGCGAAGGTATGCTGGAATATTTGACACTCACTTGGGAGTCAGGTCTGAAGTCCCTCTGTCAGAAGTGCCCTGCGGTTGTGCTAGATGAGCCTTCTCGGAAAGGCTGCTTCTATATGGAGACCAAAACCCTCCTAATAACCTCATAATTCCAGGGTCCTGGGGAGCAGGCAGATAATGACAGCTCAGAGATGTAACAGTTTTTCTTTTTCTTTCAAATAGACCGTGTATGCTTTACCAACCATCGCGTTTGCGTTTGTCTGCCACCCATCCATCCTGCCAATCTACAGCGAGCTCAAAGAGTAAGACCCCTTATGTTCCTAGGCCTCGCTCTTTATTTCCCACCTCCTGCCAATGGGCAAGTTTTGTGTGAGAATAAACAAAGGTTCATCATCCGCTTCAATGCTCCTGCCATTCTTGAGCAAGCTCTTACATGAAGGAAGCTCTGAAATCTGCAATATTTTTGGCTATAAATAAGAAAATGACAAGCCATGTGACCTTCATTAATTATTTGTGTGTGTGCTTGTATGTGTGCTACACTTGAGTACACTCAGGTTCTGTCACTGTCCCTACCTTATTCTCTTGAGAAAGAATCTAATTAAGATGGCAGCCAGCAAGACAGTGACCACCCTCCAACACACCCCTATCCTCCACTCTCCACCCTCCATCCCCCACCCTCTATCCCCCATCCTCCACCCCTACCCTCCATCCCCCACCCTCCATCCCCACCCTCCATCCCCACCCTCCATCCCCACCCTCTATCCCCACCCTACACCCCCACCCTCCATTCCTCAACCTCCACCCCTACCCTCCATCCCCACCCTACACACCCACCCTCCACCCCTACCCTCCATCCCCACCCTACACACCCACCCTCCATCTCCTACCCTCACCCCCACCCTCCATCCCCACCTCCATCCCCCACCCCCAAGCACCACGATTACAGGCAGCTCTGTTACACGCCAGGTTTTTACTGGGTTTCTGGGAATTTGAAGTCAAGTCCTCCTGCTTGCATAGCAAGTGCCTTAGCCTCTGGGCCATCTCCCCAGCACCCCACCTTTCCCCACATGTGGGCTTTTGAGTCAGGTTTTTCTCTAAATATGGTGTTATTTAGGAGTTTATTGTTACTCAGGGTGTTTTGTAAGTGAATTTGTTGTTTTAAGTCAGGATCTTACTTATTAGGAAACGCAGGCTACTCCCAAGCTCACAATCCCCCTGTCTCAGCTCTCCTAGGAGTGTACTACCACACTGCCTTCCTGTGGACTCAGCTTTGATGTTGTCTCAGAGAGGGCTAAAGGCCTGCTTACAAGTCCCCATGTTTTCTCTTTGTAGCCCACTGTTATCAGACTCTCTCTACATAGAGTTGTCACCCACACAGTCTTAAGTCCAGAAGAAAGACGCAGTATACTGCCCATTCCCATTCTCAATGTCCCTTAGCACAGGGCACTGAGTTTCCTGTTCAGTCCTTATCTTTCCCAGTTTACTGACTCACGGCTGAATTTATCTGTGTTCTTCCCTGCTGGTCCCATGTATACATAGACACAGGCACTTCAGAATATATATAGATTTAGTTGAGTCATCAGTAGGTAGTGACTTCAAGTGTGTCCTTCCCAGTGTTGCTGTTTTCTAGACTCCTCCGCACGACACCTCCGTTGTCTGCCAGCCTAACTGGATGTTGTGACTGGCACAGAGCCACACAGGCTGGAGATTCACTAGGCACTTCGGCTTTAAGGGTCATCCCATCCCTGGTGTAAGCCTGACCCGGCACCACCTCAGCTGAGACCTTGAATACTGAGATGGGCAGAGCCCGGGTGTGTCCCTGAGGCTAACCATGCAGCACCCGAACCCAAACAGCAGACATGAGGTCAGGTCCTAGCTCTTATTTACTCTCTGGGACTGAAAGAACACTTGAATTTTTCTGTACGTGGTACAGAAATTTTTCTGTAGCATGGGAAATCAAAACAACCACAAATATTTTTTAAAAATTCCACCCTCCAGATGAGAACTGGATGCTCTTTTTATATTTGTTTTTGTTTTGTTCTCTTTAATTAAAACTTTTTTTTTTATTTTACATCCCAACCCCAGTTCTCCCTCCTTCCCCTTCTCCTACCCCCCTCCACATCCTCACCTTCCCACTCCCCATCCAGTCCTCAGAGGGTGTAAGGCCTCTCTTGGGGAGTCAACAAAGTCTGGCATACCAAGTTGAGGCAGGGCCAAGCCCCTCCCCCTGTATCAAGGCTGCACAAGGTATCCCACCATAGGGAATGGGCTCCAAAAAGCCAGTTCTTGCACCCAGATCAAGTTCTGGTCCCACTGCCAGGCCCCTCCACCCCACCCACCCCCGCACTCCCGCCAACAGGTCAAGCCATGTAATGTCCCCCACATTCAGAGGGCCTAGTTCTGTTCCATGCAGGTTCCCCAGCTGTCAGTCCATAGCTGTGAACTCCCACTAGCTTGGGTCATCTGTCTCTGGTTTTCCCCATCAAGATCTTACCCCCTTTCCCCTGCCTTGCTCATATGATCTGGAAGGGTGCTCATGAGTAACCCAGGGCTAGCTGCCCTTTTTTTTGTTAAAGAATTACTCTAAACCACATCATTGCAGGGGTCAGCTGAGCTGGTCAGGGAATACTAGCCTAAGAGGAGAGGACTCAAGCTAGTCTCTGGTTCAGGTTGAACTCTGGCCCTTTGAATCAGCAATATAATCTTTTTTTTTTTTTTTTTTTAATTCTTGCTCTTTGTTTTTAGCCGATCACAGAAAAAAATGCAGATGGTTTCCAACATTTCCTTCTTCGCCATGTTTGTCATGTACTTCCTGACCGCCATCTTTGGGTACTTGACATTCTATGGTAAGTTGCTTCCACTGGTGTTACCTGTCTGTATTTAAGAATAACAGGGAAAACCAACACTGAAGTAGCCACATTGAAGCCAGAGAGTGCCGCACAAGGGTCAGTGTCCTCTGTTTTGTTTCATCTTGGCTTCTCCTCATAGCAAATGGCGATGGTTCCTCCCATCTTCGTTCAGGCCGCATGTTAGAATAATCAGTGGAAAATAATATCAGTTATTTTCCTGTGGATCTTCTTCTTCTTCAGGGACATTGCCTTTTAGAAAGATGCCATCTTAGGAAGGCTTTCCTACTTGACACTGAAAATTGGGTCAGATTCCATTAATAGAAGAGAGAGAGGGAGATGCTGGAAGTGGGAAAAGGCCCAGCCCACACTCATGACACTCAGCATTAATTAAAAATAAAGCAGCTAATTGTTCGCCGGAACTTGGTGCCCTGCAGAGACGGGAAGCAATGACACAGAAAAGAAGTGAGAGTTGAGAAAGAAATTGTATCCCTGTCGGGATAGTTTGTGCCTTTTCCATTCATCCGATGACCCCACAGCTCTGCTTAACCCTTCCATGAGTGTCATAGTTTGAGAACTATTTAAGTAGATTTTACCATCTTTTCTATTAAATGCTTCTTTAGGACTCCCCACTCACCATAAAAATAAATAAAATTTAAACACTTTTACAGATTAATTCAGCTTGGAGAAAGGGTGTTGATTTTATAAGCAATAGGGGACGGCATTGCCACGCTCCTTTCATTTTTATAGAAATGCTGTCAGGAGGTTCCTGCATCGCAGGGCGGGTGGGTGAGGGGAGAGAGGAGAGAGCTAACAGTCAAACCCGGGTTACCTTGCTCAAGTTATGAGTTGTCTTTGTAGGTTCATTTTGTCATCTGTAGTAAAACACTGGGTCCTTTTAAATGATCAGTGGGTGATATCTCAGCTATTTAAAGATGGCTACGCATTTTGAGTAAAAAAAATTAGATCTAATGAGATTTTTATTGCAACCTCCAGTCCCGTTTCAGAAACTGACACCAAGATCTTTGAGACTGGCTGCAGTCTGAATTCCTTGCCCACTACCTTGAGACAGGTGCAGTGAGGGAGGCCCCGAAAGAGAATCACGAGGGGATAGGCACTTGTCAAAAGAGTGAGCATTTGCACGCCCTTCCGAGGCTTCCATTGCAGTAGCATCAGCCTTTGGAATAACGCTTTCTACAGTTGTAAGTTGAGGAAAGTCAAAGGAGCCCATACACTAAAGACCGTTTTGTGAGAGCAATGAACGTAACCAGGAAGGGTTCTTTCCTGAAGGTGGCTGAGTTGGCTTACCCTCTGCTGCTTGGTCCCGGAAGTTGAATTACAGGGAGCAAGTTGGAAGGGGAGGTGCTTGTGTGGCCCATAGTTCCTGCAGGGAGAAGGGCAGTGTTTGGTATGAGCTCCCAGTGTGGAAAGTCAGGTACAAAGGGCTTTAGGCTTCGTGCGTGCGTGCGTGCGTGCGTGCGTGCGTGCGTGCGTGCGTGCGTGTGTGTGTGTGTGTGTGTGTGTGTGTGTGTGTGTGTGTGATGAAGCTCTCCACACGGGGCAGTGGTGACTTTAGCTAACGGTGCATGTACAATGACAGCCTCACACAGGCATCTCTTTGGGTTTGTAGATTATCGTAATGAACTTCGGAACCTTGCCTCCATTGCAAACCCTCTGACTCCCCTTCATTTCAGAAAAGGTGCAGTCAGACCTCCTTCACAAGTACCAGAGCAGAGATGACATCCTCATCCTGACTGTGAGGCTGGCTGTCATCATGGCTGTCATCCTCACTGTGCCAGTGTTGTTTTTCACAGTAAGTAAAGGACCTCACAGTCACAGGAGAAACACTGGCCTTGGGATCCTGACCACAGAGCCCTGTTTCCAGAGAAGGTCTGCCTCAGGCGGCTTTTCTGCTCATCGACTCGTACCTTGGCCCAAGCCTCTGCCTCTTAGGCAGCAAGTGGAATTAGTGTAGCTTGTAGGGGCTGACCCTGCCTTCTGACCTTCCACCTTCCTCTCTGTCCACGAGTATAGATAGAGTGGCTGCACCTCTGTCTTACCTGGCCACAGAGACCACTTAAGTGGAAATTACCCCGCCCAAAGGAAGGCTTGCTGTGTCATATATAAGGATCCTGATAGTTGGAGCCAAGCCCCCATAGCTTCAAACTGCTGCACCACCTCTAAGTTTGCCGAGCATAGAGAAAAGCTTTGACTGAGTTCTTCTGCTGAGAGTGGAGGGTCGGCGAACGTCTGGAGCCCTTGGCGATTTCCGCTGTTTCCCGCAGGTCCGCTCATCACTCTTTGAACTGGCCAAGAAGACAAAGTTCCACTTGTGCCGCCATGTCTTGGTGACCATCGTACTCTTGGTGATCATCAACTTGTTGGTGATCTTTATTCCCTCCATGAAGGACATTTTTGGAGTTGTAGGTATGGTTTTATACTTGTTCTACGGCATACAGAAGCGATTTATGCTTAACGCTTGCAAACGGCGGCCCTAACAATTGCTCTCTCAATCTGCAGGAGTGACGTCGGCCAATATGCTCATTTTCATTCTTCCTTCGTCTCTCTATCTAAGAATCACAAACCAAGATGGAGACAAAGGCACTCAAAGAATTTGGGTATGTCTGTTGCCAGCCACTCTAATTTTTCTGATTAGTTTCCCAGCTACTTTTGCAGGTAAACAGTCTCCTAACATAACTTTCAATTCCATTGAAGGGCGCACCGGTCCTTTAGATTTCCCCTTAGGGGAGCCAGAGCATCAGATCTGAGCCCTTTCCGTCCTCACGGTCACTTTTCCAGTGTGGCTCTGACTGGGCCTTGCCTACGTTCTCACCCAGGGCACAGCTGGCTGGAGAGTGGATGTTTCCAGCCCCGTGTCTCTGTAGAGTAGTGCCTTGTCTTTAGCAAGATGGGAAGTCAACGAGGGCTCAGAAGACTTTGATCTCGCGGCTCCCTTGCACAGCTCAGGACACAGGCGATGCTGTTACACACCACATGTTGGGAGTTAGCGTAGGGAGGCTTTTCATGATCGGCAGGCGATGTGGATTCGGAGCTGTCTTTCTATTTGTAGATCTGGTGACACTCAAGGGCACCTTGAGAGTGCCATGCTTGGGCAGTGAGGGGATCAGGGGTAAAAGGACTCGGTCCTGTCTGGAGTATCTTTTTGCTTGGCCTCAGAGAAGACCTCTCAGCTACCTCCCAGGTTGTGTAGGCACTGCGGTCACATGTGTCACCTTTGTCTGTGGACCCAGGGGAGAGTCCCTTCACTGTGCACTTTGGACTGGGGTCATTAACGCTGGTAGAACTCTCCTTCCCCAAGAGAATTATCCTCAAAGCTATGAGTCCCAGATCCTCTATAGCCCCATGCAGGGAGTCCTCACAGGGCAGTGAACCCCACTCATACTAAAGCTACAAATAGCAGAGTCCCCAAGAGTTCTCTGGGCTTCTCCAGCCCTTGCTCCCACAATAAAACCGGGGTCTCTCAAAGGGCACTCGACAGGAGCTCTGTTTGAGCAGGGACAGCAGAGTGTTAGACCCACTCTCCCACCATTTACCACGCTTTCCTTAGCTACTTCCCCCAGTTTTCAGGTCAGCCCCCGGCTCTCAAGAACACTCCACTCCTGCAGAGGTTGTCATCAAGGCCAAGCCACTGTGTCCCAGGTGCTGGACTGTCTGATCCACTTGTGCCCTTCACCAGCCTTTCAAGCAACTGAGTTTTGCCCTGCTGTCAATCCACTGAGATCAATGAACAAGTATTACACGCTTACAAATAGAAACATTTGCTTCTCAGTAGCAATGCTGGTTGATAGGTAATGGCCAACAAAATGGCCTCGATCTATTTCCAAACATTTTTTTTTTTTTTAGTTGTAATTTTTTTTAAAGTAGGGTCTCACTCTGTAACCATGGTTGTCTTGGAACTCCTATATAGACCGGGCTAACCTGGAACCTGCAGAGATCTGCCTTGCCTCTGCCTCCCAAGTGCTAAGACTTAAGGTGTGTATTACCACACCTGGTTCATTAGGTTGTAATCCTTTTAGAGAGGAAGTCATAAAGAGACTCAGGTCATTTGTGCCATGGACACACCCGAGGTGACCCAGAAGCCAACGTGTAAAACGCAGAGGACCAGGGCCGTTTGCTGTTCGCCAATCCTGGCAGAACCACATTCACCCGGTTTAGAAGAGTCTTCAAAGTTCAGCCGTGGTTGTAGTGAAGTCCAAACACCGTGGGACACAGAGGAGGAGTGCAGAGCGTTCCACTCTTCCTGCGGGTACATGCGGGAAGTATGGGGTACGTTTGAAATAACCCATGTTTTCTTGCTGCAGGCGGCCCTTTTCTTGGCGCTGGGGGTGTTGTTCTCCTTGATCAGCATCCCGCTGGTCATCTACGACTGGGCTTGCTCATCCAGCAGTGACGAAGGCCACTGAGACCGGCAAGGAAAGCCAGCACCTGCCCTCGCCCGCCCATCCAGTCACCCATCAGCAGCCCTTTGCCACTTTTTTTGCAAGTTTACAGACAGACAGAAATGCACATGACAGCACCTGGGCTGAGACACAGACCCGCTCTGGAACGACTCTTGTCCTCCTGGGATTGTGGATTTTATCTTTCCCAGGTTCCATGCAGTCATCTTTCCCTCTCATTATGTGTTGTGGCTCCTTCTCAGTCCCTTAGAACTCTGAAAACACAATCATCAGGTGTATTTATTTGTCAGACACCAGGTTCTGAAATCGTTTTCCTACTGACGTCCCCGCTCACGCTATCTGTATCTTTTTAGAAAAGAAAATAATCTTAAATTGTATATATTTATTTTGCTTTACAGAAAAATAAGGTTTCAGGAAAAAAAAAGGTTTCATAAATACTTTGCCTATTTTGGTTAACATAGCACACAGGGGTAATCCTTTGAGAGACAGGTTGCCTGCCATTGCTGCATCTGAGCATGCCCAGTATTTGAGGCAGCTCTCGTCACCCAGCATGGGCTATCCTGGACCTGCTGGTACTCCATCCTGCTCCCACAAGGAGCTAGTCCCTGGGAGTGTCTGTGGCTGGGCAGGGGTGGGCACAGCACCTGTGGAAATATATTAAAATGTGCATTTGAGAGAGCTCACAAGGGAAGGTTTGTTTTCCCCCTTGGCATCTGGTGTCACAGGTACTCTAGGCTGAGTCACCTGCTTGGGGTCCTGTGGCTCCCACAGTGATGAATGAGACCTGCCCTAAACGCCCAAGGAAACACTCCTGGTGCAGATGCCATTGGTCTACACTACATTGAAGGGGGGGGGTGATGTGTTTGGTTTATGAGCCCGGCAGCATTTAGTCATGTCCACCAGCTTTTTGCAACAGAGAATAATGTGTACCTAAGGATGACCTATCTTAGGTCGTCCTCTTTTATATTGGGTACTTTACTTTAGGGGAGTCTTTAAAAGACTTGTTTTATATCTATAAATCTAGGTTATTACAAATACAAGATTTTTGTACCTTAAATAAGCCTCATTTCTATTCTCCATTAACTCTCCATCTTGTCTTGAAGGTAAGTCTTCTGAGACAGTCTCTGTGGGAAACTTCCGAAGTCATGGTGTCTCCTCTTGCCCGAGCTAGGGAGGACGAGAGGACCTTCCCCATCCGTGTTTCTTCCTTTTATCCCTCTACTGCCTGTTCCATGTGACCCACACAGGAGGGCAGAGCCTCCCAAGGGGTCCAGAAAGAAATAACGAGGAGACTGAAAACTATAAGAGCTTGGACATGGCAGCTGGGGAGCCCAGAGCAGCGTGTCCTTCTGGTGGCCATACCTGCGGCTGGTCATACCTGCTGCTGGCCATACCTGCTACTGGCCATACCTGAGGCTGGCCATACCTGCGGCTGGCCATACCTGCGGCTGGCCATATCTGCTGGCACCCATGGCTTATTTACAGTAGGAAGTGCACGTGCACAGGGCTCGTTTGGCTGAATTCTCAGATACAAAAATGCACTGTGCACAGATTTCTTACCTAGAAACAGGTAGGATCTAACAGAGAGTTGGCAGAGGGCCCAGACACTTAGCTGTAGACTGTCTCTGCTGACTAAAGTCCCCAAAGCTCTTCAGGAATCTCATGAGAGTCACACAGAGATGTCCCTTTGTACACTCAAGTCCCGCAGATAAGGTAGGTGTCAAAGGGCCTGCCACCATCCTCCTGGGAAAGAAGGAAAAGGTACTTCCTGCATCTCATCATCACCTTGGTACAGTGCTTCAGAGTTCTGTCTGCCTTGAGCTCAGACAGCACCAGGGCCTAGACAGGAAAAGGGTAAAACCCACAGCCGCCTCTGTCCTTTGCAGAAATGCTCTCCATGTCACGGGGAATGGTAGAAAATTCGTAGCTTGTTGGACACTGTTTAAAAAAATGTATTGATTCAGTTTGCAAGCTGTCCTACCCTCTGTTTTCCTCGTTATTCTGTAACCGTTCTTTCATTTCACATTCACAAAAACTCTGGGATGTGCTGTGATTTTGGATCTCTGGATTTTATATGTTGGTAAAATTACTGTATTATTTACAGTATATTTATTTGCAGGAAGCACATTGTTGTTGATGTCTGTGATGCGTGTTTTATTTTAAAGCTCCTTTATATATGTCCCTGAGTTTGTTGGACTGTAATAGACCTTACTATCATTCATCAGGTACCACAGATTAATTCCGTGGTTTCTGTGGTGTTTCCTGTATACTGTTCTTACTCTTGTTCAGAATAATGAACTGGTAGCCAAAACATACCTGTATCACAGATGTTAGATAGGATTCAACAGCACAATCAAATGCAATAGATATTTTCCTGCTAAATTAGTAGCCCCGAGAGTAGCAGGCCTTAGCCGTGGGAAGCAGTGCTCTCCTTTGGCGCATAGGATCTCCACACTGTTGGCCAGGGCCAGTTTCACACAATGTCCTCTGGCCATTGTAACACAGAATACTCTCGATTTCTAGCTTAGTGTTGCAGGTTAGAAGTCAGGTTAGCAGAATGTGCAGAAAGAAAACCCATCTTTTAGGCACGGACAGGCAGTCCCCAGGTCATAGGGAGAACATATCCCAAAGCGTTGTAACCTGGAATGGGTTTTCTGTGACTGGGTTATATGTGACGATTTGGCCCCCAGAGTAGCAGGGAAAGACTGCCAAACCTAGAGTTGGGCTGCAATGGAATAGTGCAACGGGACTGCAGAGGACAAATCCCCAGATAGAATTGGGGGTGGCTGGATTCAGACTGACCAAGAGTTAGCCATGGCCTGTTGTTGTGGAATCCAGACCTCATCTCTGCCACAGTGTCTGCTGGACACTGAGTTTGGAGTTCCTGCAACATTAGAGGAACTAAGTTCAGAAACCAGCTGGTAGAGTAGCGATGGAGGAGGAAGAGGGATTCCTTAGCTACCACCTTTTGTTTTCTCTGAAACTACCAAGCTTGGCCTGGGCTCCTTCCGGTTCTGTGGCCTTTCCCTCCTAGAGTTCGCCTCCTTCTTGGCCATTAACATCATATCTCCTTGCAGGAGAGCCATCTTTGAGACCAGCACATGGCACTTTCAATGTCTTCTGTCTCAACCATGACTTAGCTGCTTGGTAGTCAGACAAAAAAGGAGTCAACATCCGCTTTCTTTCTTGTATGCTCATGGACCATATTGAGAAATGTAAGAGCACCATTGGGGGGGGGCTTGCAGATGACAAAGGTCTACGGTAAGATGTCTCAAGTTTTCAGAGGACACCTCCAACAATTATGCCAAGAATTCTGAAGTTGAACTCAAGCCCCCAAGCTGGTGTTTCTCAAATTGTGGCCTCCGGGCAAGCAGCATGGACCACATCTGCAGACACATCAGAATGCCAATCCTCAGTGCTACCAGATTCCGTGGACGACGCAACCTATTCTCTGCAAGTCTCAGGTCTAGACTCCAGGTGATGCCAGCTGCATCAAGTTTGGGAGCCACTCCTGTCAATCACATCTTAGAAGATAGTTCCCGGGGTGAGGAACTAGAGCCAAGACTCAGAAAGGGAAGAAAAGAACCCCAGGCAGTGTCTCTGCAAATGCAGGAGACATCTTATGTGAGACCCCTACCTGTGTCCCCTCCTGCTGGAAGTGCAGTGGAGGGGCATGAGTAAAACTCAGGGTGCCTGCACTTTAGGGGAAATGGCCTAAGGCACTAACATATTTTCTTACAGTTGTGAAGACACCAAATTGAGACTTTACAAAATGTAGGTAAATGTAAATGCCTTATTAACATGCAACTCCAGGGGTATCGCTGAGTTTCCAGGAGTCGTTTCTCCAAAAGGACTGTGTTCATGGTTGGCTAGAGAGCTGGCCTGCTAGGTGCAAGGCCCTGGTGAAATTGGAAAAATACAAAATATCCATACAATAAGTAGTCTAGTGAAAGGTCCGCACTGCTGAGGGAGCTGCCAGGGGCTGTGAAGGAAGAGCAGAGCCCATCCTGTCTGTGGAGCATGATGGTGTGAGGTGGCATTGTTAATCGGAGTAGGGCAGAGGTGGTTAGTATCGTATGCGTGGTGTATGCCTTAGAGCAAAGCCTCCGTTCATCCGTCAAGTGAGTAGGCTTTAAGAATGGCATTGCCAGGCGGTGGTGGAGCACTCAGGATGCAGAGGCAGGCGGATCTCTGAGTTCGAGGCCAGCCTGGTCTACAGAGCAAGTTCCAGGACAGGTCCCAAAGCTACACAGAGAAACCCTGTCTCGAAAAATCAAAAGAAACAACAACAAAGAATAGCATTGCCTGTTCAGGGCAAGAAGTCACACTGCCACCTTGCAATGTGATCAGTGGTTTCCTCTCAGTAGGGCAGATCGAGAATCCTGCAACGGGACATGCTCCTCTGAAATGCAGTGGGTTGCTAATAATAACAAAGACTTTGGGGGTTCAAACTGGGGTTGTGAGTAATAACTGAAAATAATGCTAAATCTAAAGGGGTGGGTTCTTGAAGAGTAATGCAAAATTGGCGTGGATGCAGATGTCTTTCTTAGGGTTTCCCCGGGGAAGAACTGTAAAGCACTGGGCCTATCTGTACAGGCTTGAAGAATCTATGCAGCTGAGGCTCCCTTTAGGAATCCTTCCTTCGTATGTAAATAGGTTGTAAATACATAGGAGGCTGTATATTTTTGCAGTTGTTAATCCACATGGAAGCAGAGGTCACTAGTCTCTGCACATAAGAAGTAGACATTCTCATAGATGTTAGTGGTTTTGTTTGGGAATTAGAATTTTACCTTCTCTCCCATAGTTCTGTCAGTGTAAACCTGGAGCCTAAAACCTTAATTGTTTGGAAAGAGAAGTGCTGAGAAGTAACTGCTTTGGTTTCATATGCTGCTGTTAAGATCTGTTATTTAGATGATACAAATAAGGACAGTTTAGACGAAAATCATTGTCATATAGAAACAGACTTGCCCAAAATGAGAAGTTGTTTCTTCATAATGTTCTTTCATGGTTAACACTGATGCTACTGCATAGAATTTAAGAAAACAGAAGTTAGAGAGGGTTTTTTTGTTTTGTTTTGTTTTTTCTTCTTCCAAAATGCAATTATCTTTTCCCAAACTTTGGGATCCTTTGAGGGGAAGGCTGAATATTCTTGTGGGCACAGATTTGAAGGAAAACATCCTGTTATTTAAGGTTTCGAAGGTCTTGCATGTCTGCCTTTTAGTGTTGGTGCCAACATAGACTGTCGTGTCTGTCCCCCCGCCACCCAACACTGGAAACTTAACCATTGGTACGTAATACAGTCTCTAGAGTCCAGCGTGTCTTAGACTCCCTCCGACTCAGTACGTGTAGCACACCACTGTTTTATTAATGTAAAAACCTTGTAAATGATTTCTGATGGGCATCCAAAGTGAGCCACAAGTCACAAAACTTTGCTGTTAACTGTTCATCTTGGGAAGTTGGGTTTGTTTGTTTGTTTTTTTTCAGGGTGTGGTATAAATAAGAAAGTGTGGGAAGCTATGTTCTATAAAGGCAGTGTTAACATAGTTTTCAAACATTAAAATGTGAATTAAAAGTACCTGTGAGTCTTGTGTGATTCTCCAGGCAGCTGTGATGAAAGGGTAGCAGTGCTGTGTATGCTGGTGAGTTCCTGCAGGAGGGCTTGATCATACGCCATGGTCCTAGATCATGTGTGTACTGGTGAGTTCCTAGAGGATGGCTTGATCACATGCCATGGTTCTAGATCATGTGTGTGCTAGTTGAGTTCCCGGAGGAGGGCTTGATCATACGCCATGGTTCTAGATCATGTGTGTGCTGGTGAGTTCCTAGAGGATGGCTTGATCACATGCCATGGTTCTAGATCATGTGTGTGCTGGTGAGCTACTGGAGGAGGGCTAGATCACACGCCATGGTTCTAGATCATGGAAGCTTATCTTCAAGAACCTAGATTTTAGGTGGGCCTGATGGTACCTGCCTGTGCTGGCTGAGACAAGAGGATGATGGAAAATG
>JAQHUG010000053.1:2077812-2098015 GCA_028555095.1 Dicrostonyx torquatus
GTCCACACATACATTTTACCTTGGGAGAAATCTAGACTCTGAGCTTTCCCGTCACTTGCTCTTCTGGCCTTAAGAAGCAAGAAGGCCAGGGTCAGATACACAAATTCCTCGTGTGAACAGTTACTACAAGAATAGCCTGGGGTTTTTGCTTTTTTTTTCCCCCCCTGTGACTGGATATGAGGCTGTGTTTCTCCGTGTCCTGTTGATGACAACAGACCATCTTACAGAGCCACAATGGCACATACAGATCTCTAGTTAGAAGGAGGAACACAGGTATCCAAGCTAGATACCCCAACCTAGCTTCACTAGGAATAAAGCTGATACCATTAAACTTACATGTCTTTTGTGTCGTGTGTGTGTGTGTGTGTGTGTGTCTTTTTGAGATAGTGTATCTCTCTACAAAGAGTCCTGGCTGGCCTAGAACTCACTGTGTAGCCTGTGCTGGCCTGGAACTCACAGAGATTTGTCTGTCTCTGCCCCTTGAGTGTTGGGATTTAAAGGCATGCACCACCACACTCCACAAACTTCTTAAGTGGTCAAAGTCACAAGGGCAAACAGTGTAACAATGACTTTTCACTGTTGTTGCTATGGGCCTTTCGATGGCTCTGCTGCCTGCCGCTGTCACTGTGTGTGTGTCTGTCTCATTCTGTCCTCTAACATCTTTGTAAGGCTAGGCTTGGTCTGCCCCACCCATAGAGGATAAACTGGGCCTTGTGAAAACTGCACGTACCTTGGCTCCTGTTTGCTTGCATACTGGAGACATGAAATTGCTCTAATTAGTCCAGAGAGATAGATGAGGCCAAAATAGCTGGGCCGTTAAAAAAAGAAACCTGGTTACTGTAAATTTTAGACTAATTCAAGTTGAATTTATGATCTGCTCTGCTTTGTTAGATTTAACACAGTATCAAAATGACCAGATTATCAATTCATCTTAAAGCTACAGCAGTAAAACCAAATTAGTATTGCCATAAAAATAATTGCCACCATGAACAGCACAAATGGTACCAGAACAGTGGGCTTTAGAACCTACGGAGAAGATAAAGGTTACTCAATAAATACTGGTGGGGGGTAGTTTTTGAGGAACATAAACCTAGATCACTATTACCTTATGTCTAAAGAGAACTCAAAATAATGACCTTAAACAACTCACAGGCGCACATATCACACACACAAATAAAACACAAATGAGTAACCTGTGTACTTGAGACACAACTTAAAATCATGTCTTATTTAACTAGCTTGCATTTATTTATCTATTTATTTATTTATGACAAAGTCTGCATAGCCCAAGCTGGCCTGTAATTCACTATGTAGACCAGGCTGACCTCAGACTTAAGGCAATCCTCTTATGTCAGCCTCCTGAGTGCTGAGATTAAGGCCCTGAGCCACTATACCCAACTTTAGCTCATTTAATAATTGAGGAACAAGATGTTTTACAATGATTTACAACATTAGGCACGGAAGTACACTCAAGAGAATGTGGGAGGAGGAGGGCAGTCTAGACTACACAGAGCATTTGAGCCCAGCCCCGGACTAGGTAGTAAGAAATTGAAGCATTAAAAAAAAATATTTGCAAAGCTCTGGGTTCAGTATTTTAGCAGAAAGCCTAGGTGGGAGGTTCAGAGAATTCAAGACCGGACATGGAAGTAATTGGTGTAAAACTGCCATTCTGAAGCAGGACAAGCCTATTAGTATCTCAACCGGAATTCACTTTTTCTCTCTGGACAATAAAAGTTTCTGTTTCTTGTCAGTTTGCTACAATTTACAGGATTGTAAAATAGCTTAAAGACAAAAAATAAATTAAAAGTGGGGCTCAAAAACAGCATTTAGGATATAGGGAATACCATAACACAGAAGGGACATACCTTAGTTCACTGGAAGTTTACCAAATAGTCTTTTTCACCTCTTTCGAAGTCAATTTTTCTGACTTCCCTTTTGGTTGCAATAAAAGTCCCATAGATTATTCTTGGTAGTAAAGCAGCTATTCTCAGGAGGGTTGGCCTGTTTATCTGCGTAGGTGTGTCTCGGTGTAAAGAGACCATAAAGGCTTCCTTTGCAATCTAGAACTGTGCAGTACTGACTAGCTATGGGGCAATAGACCACACCTTCAAAGGTTTATGGTTTCCTAGCTCCAAGCTAGGAAAGCAACCTAAGGAATGAGTGCAATCCCCTGTGCTGTCTATATATCAGAGAATATACTTCAATTTTCCTCTCGATGAGGTTCCTGGTCTATGAGGAAGTGCCCTTTATAGTCTATCCAAGATTAGTGCCCTTTGGAACTAGGGTGCAGGTTACAGGCCAGAAGATTGGTTCAAGGCCAGTTTTGGGTTTTTTGTTGTTGTTTTGGGTATTTTTGTTTGTTTGTTTTTGGAGTGGCGGCTTTGCAGATATTCACTCCTTGACATATCTACCAAATGACTGCGTTCTCCAGCATGGTCTTCCAAGGCAGCCCAGGGTTATACAATCTAGTTTTCAGATCATCCAGAAAAGAAGAACTTCCCAATGAACCAATACACATGATTGCATTGCTTGACAAAAGGAGAGGGATTTGTTCACAGTGTTCAGAAGGTGCCAGGGAAGTTTAACTCTGTTTTGTTGAGCAGATTCTCCTGCGCTGTTATAGACTAAAGACAGCCTGAGATGGAAGAGCAATGGCTTCCTTATATAGACATGAAATGGAGTGTTAAACCCCATCAGCTTGAGGAAGCTTTTCTCCTTGGGTCATCCCGCCCTTGGGATTTCTGTTCTGCTCAGTCTTGGGTTGGCACTTGGCATATATAAAGCTGTTGCTTCTAGATTGAAAACAGTCCTGAACACTCACCCTCTACCGGTACAGCATGAAATATGTCTAGAGAATGTCAGCTCAAAAGTCTGTGCCTAGCCAAGTGTCTCCTCTTGGAAGTGTCAATATTTTGAGGTCCTTGGCACGCAATCTCTCTCCGTGAGACTCCGGGGAAGGAAGGCCTTGCTGGAGATCCCAGTATTAGCCTTATTATTAGTAGTTTGTGACAGCCTTGGACAAGCTTCAGGAGGAGAAATCTGTTAAAAAAGACTAGACCTAGGCTGCAGCTGATATACTGTGGTATCTCTGGCTGCCGTTTTACCCACGCCATAGGTCTTCTTAAAATAAACTTGCAGGGCTGTGTAATGATCCACTGACAGGTCTCCCAGGAACTGCCAGCATCCCATTTTATGTCTTCAAGGCTTTTCTTCTTTCTTCTCTTCCTCCTTCTCCTTGCCTTTCTCCTCTTCTTCCTTTCCTTTCTTCTTTTTCCTGAGACAGATTTTCTCTGAGAATTTCCTGAGAGAGTCCTGGCTGTCCTGGAATTTGCTCTACAGACCATGCTGGCCTTGAACTCAGAGATCATAGATGCTGCCTCTGCCTCCCGAGTGCTGGAACTAAAGGCATGTGCCAACATGTCCAGCATTCTATAAAGCTTTTCCACAAAGTGTGTATCTCCATCTCATGTTGTATAGTAAGGAAGGTTCTCTCGGTTCGAAGCATAGAAGCCACACACACACACACAAAAAAAAAAAAAAAAAAAAAACCTAATAAACTCTGTGTCAGAGTCTATTACCAAAGAAGGAAAAAAAAACCCCAAAACTCAAAATAAATAAAGAGAAGACATAATATTAGGCCAGGACATACTGCTTACTATTGAGTAACACATCATTCTGTTAACATGAACTTTCTTTTCTTGGTAGAAATGAAAATATCTTCTACTTGGTAGAAAAATAACCTCAAAGTTTATCTATTTAAATGGCCATCTTAGTCTATCATCCCCTAAAAAATACACAGTGAGTTAAAGATGAAAACAAAAACATACAAAACAAAAACATACAAGAAAGTACATTAGGTGAAAAAAGGAGAAACAGAAGGTGAAAATGATGGAAAGAGGGAAAAGCCAGAGTGTGGTGCACAGGAGCTGGAGAGTCAGAGGTTCAAGACCATCCTCCACTGCACAGCGAGCATGTGGCCAACCAGCTAGAGACTCCGCCTCCAGAAAGCAAAAGTCTATGTCTTAAAGCCTTATACAGCATAGGTGGACACGTCTGTGACTAGACCGGGCACCCACGTGCTAACTGGTAACTTTTGACTTAAACTTGGCCTTCTGGAGCATCTTAGCCAGTGGCACGAGAAAAGCTGTCCCATCTTTGCAAAGGTTGGCTCTTCTGAGAGGCTTAGGAGAAGGGTTCTCTCCTGAGTGAGGGACGGTTGAAGAGTGTCATAGATTGGGAGAGCAAGAGCAGCCTCCTAAGTTGCAACTTTTGTTCCCAGAAGACAAATTCAGGAGAGACGGGGGAAGGCACAGCAGCTGGTACTGAAACAGGACCAAAAAGGAAAAGGGGGAGGACCCAAGGGCCCCATAAAACACCTGACGCCGACTCACAGCTCAGGACTCCCATCCCAAATGGAACTGATGAAACGGTTATTCTCACTTTCTCCACATTTGACTGGATCTTCTGCCTTTCCCCAATGTTGGATTCTTTGTCCCATGGACAAGTAGCGGGAGTAGGGAGGGGAAGCTATTGGATTCCGACAGAACAGTGTGTGTGATCTCACATGGCTAAACAGAATGTGTTCAGTGCCCACCCAAGGCACACTGAGACTAGACCCTGAGGAACCAATCCTCATCTTGAGAGGGAAGGGTGGGAGAGGGCAGATTCTCCACTTGCCGTTTTTGACTGTTCTTTCTCCTGTACCTACAGGACTACATGCCTGGAAAGGTCCATGGGGAAGGTCACTCCTCTGCCCATGCCTGGACCCCTTTAATTGCCCCTCTTGTGTTTCCATGGGGTTGGTTCTTCAACTGAGGCCATGAAAAACTAGCTACTTGTGTGTGTTTAGGAGCAGCGGCTTTTAAAACTGGGTAGTGAGGAAGTCTTCTGTGGTCCTGAGGCACACTTTTCTGGCCACATGGTTGGCTGGCCTGTGTCTGGCACCTGTGTGAAGATGGGGAGTAAGTGAGCCTCTGAGCAGAAAGGAACAACCCAGTCCTTCCACAGTTATCTGGCTCATCTAACACGTAGGACATTCGGCGTCAGTGAGTTCACAGGAGTCTCCACTGTCCTCTTATTTTAAATACACAAAGGAGGGTGGGTGGGACTATTTACTGATGCTTCCTTCTCACCCTAGACATTACCCCCTTTAGCGGCCCCTGGCCTAGTCACTATGGACAGGGATCTCTGGAGGTCAGTGGATAATGTCGTGCTAGCGTCCAGGAGTGCCTTGTAGACATTCACTGCATGTGCCGTGGCCTCTTCTAATGGTCCTTGGGACCCAGTTACACGATGGCTTCTGAACTTCCCTCATTCATTCTGTTTGTGGCCTTTGGTAAACCTCTTCTTGCAAGAATGGCAAAGAAAGTGTGTTGAAGAATGACCGCATCAAAAATGTCTTGGTACACATGGAGCTATAGTGGACAGAAGGGTGGCATGGCCCTAAGACAGACTGCAGGAGGAAAGTGAGAGGTGGCAGGGGCTGAGCCGTGGGTGGTTGCAGACTCGAGGACGCGGTAGCTCTTCTCTATCTTCCATCATTCTGTCGTGTTGCTGAGACTGCCTCTCACCTGTCTTTGCAAACACTGGGAAGACTTAGACCTCCAGCACTCTAACAACACAAAAACCTGGTTTTTTTTCTGTCAGGAGGCATGATCCCAGTATCTCTTGGGTGATGGGGAAAAATGGCTGCCGCTAGGGAAGCCCCAATTGTAATACTATCCTTCGACTGGGCCATTCTACAAAACAGAGAGAATGGTCTGATTTTTCTTCAGAATCAAAGACCACCTAGAATTAGTCCATAATTGTTAGCCAGATCCTGCTACCTTGATGGCTGTCTGTGGTTTGGCTCCTCTGCCTCTGCAGTCAGGGGGCCTCCTATCTAACCCTATAACCACACTGCCTGAATCTACTTTCGTAAGCCTAGCTTCTCTAAAACCCATACATCCTAACCTGGTTCCCTTACTCTCCAGGACCTTGTCCACCATAACAGAAGGACCTCTGGTAGTTCTGAGGCTTCTCAACCACCTCCAGAGGGCACTGAGGTGTTTCCCTTGCAGGAGATCATGGGAGACTCCAGAGCCTCCTCTTTTGTTTTTGTTTTGTTGTTTTGTTTTGTTTTTTCTACTCTTTGCTATTATTTCTTCATGGTAAAACATTCACACCTCATCCCACTTTTTCAAATTCTTCTCTCATATATTACATCCCAGCCACAATTTTCCCTCCCTCTCTCCCTCCCTCCCCTAAGTCTCTCCCTCCCACCTCTCCTCTCACCCAGATCTACCCTTCTTCCCTCCATCTCCCCTCAGAAAAGAGCAGGCCTTCCAGGAGCATCAACCATACATGGTATATTATGCTACTATAAAACCAGACACATACCATCACTTCAAGGCTGGATGAGGCAACCCAAGAAGAGGAATGGAATCCCATAAGTAGGCAAAAAAAAGTCAGTGCTCACCCCCACTCCCACTGTCATGAATCCAAGCTACTCAGCCATAAAATATATGCAGAGGACCTAGGGCAGACACCTACAGGTTCCTTGATCTCTGTGAGCCCTGGCCAATTGATTCTGTGGGCCATGTTTTCCTGGTGTCCCTGACCCCTCTAGTTCCCCTGATCCTTCCTTGCCCTCCTCCACAGGACTCTCTGAGCTCTGCCTAATGCTTGGCTGTGAGACTCTGCATCTGCTATCAGTTGCTGGATTTAGTCTCTCTGGCCAGACCCTCCCCTTATTAGTAGAGACTAAAGCTATCAAAAAGGAATTAAGTGGATTCATTGGGAATCCTGATCAACATGTATGGGCCTCCCAGCATCTGAGCAGTCTCGATGACATGGCCTGGTGGCATGTCATCTTAGATCAGACCTGGACTTCAGTGAACAGACATAGGGTAACGGACGGGGAGAGAACTGTAGCTCATGACCACTGCACAGTAGACCTGAGACTCACAGGCCTGAGTTTCCATGGGAGCCCAGTCAATCCCTCTGAGTGGTCCACCCTGGGATGTCATTGGGAGAGAAAGCATTTGATCTGTTGTATTTCTGAGAGATTAAGTGAAGCAAAGACTAAACCTCTCAATGACTCTCAGCTGAGGGTCATTTGCCAGGGAGAAAGGGACCCTTCTAGTGCCTTAGATAAAGTTACTGCCCTCAGCTCTGACATCTGAAGGAGTACCAGGGTGACTAGGATTGTCCCCCTTTGAAGTAATGCATGGCAGACCTTTTCTTCCAAGGGACTTGAGTCACATGATCTCAAAACCAACCAGCTGGTAGCATATGTCACCTCTAAGTTCATAAAGTCCTTTCAGAACTTAAACAAGGAGGTCTAGAAATGAGGGGCACAGAGTCTCCCCCATTCTCTCCTGCGGATGCAGTTCTTATCAAACAATCAGGGAGATGCCTTCTCTAAGTGCCAATAAGGAAAGCCCCAGTGTCATTTTATCCATTCCTATGGTCGTTAAGAGAGTCGGTGTGGACTCCTGGATCTAACACACCAGGATCAAGAAGTGGCACTTTATACCCTCCCCTCCTGAGGAGAATCCAGCAAGCATGTACCCAGAACATGCTTCTGTGAGGAAATGGAGGACTCCAGACTGCTCTCCAGGAAACAGACATCTGCGCTCTAGACAAGCAGTAGTCTTTGACAGCCACACTACCCCCTCTGGCTGGATTCTGTTCAGCTGCTATCATGTGGGATTTTGTTGGAAACGTCAGCCCATTCTGGGCTACATCCTTTTTCCTGTAGGTGGTCTCTCTGTCACTAAACTCACAATGAAAAACTACATCAAAGCCTGGGGAAAAAATGAATGACCCCCAACCCCTGGGCTAAGGACACCTTCCATAAGCTAGGAAACTGTTCCAACAATAGTGTTCTGGCTACACACAAATGGCAGATAAGGTCAGTTCGTCCAAACTATCAGACTACATAGATGGAGCCTCAGGTGCAGTGCTGGCTTGACTTTTCCCCCAAACCAGTCCTAAAAGCCTGCCTCATAGAAGGACTCTATCCTGAATTAACAACTCCTGAACACCACGCTCCTTCATCCCAAAGCAGCTAGAGAGCTCATTCCCATCTCCAACAGGAACTGATCTCTGAGATGTAGAATGGGGGAGAGTTAGAGTATAGGTAGAAAGAGGAAGAGAGCTGGGCAGTGGTGGCACACGCCTTTAATCCCAGCACTCGGGAGGCAGAGGCAGGCAGATCTCTGTGAGTTCAAGGCCAGCCTGGTCTACAAGAGCTAGTTCCAGGACAGGCTCCAAAGCTACAGAGAAACCCTGTCTCAAAAAAAAAAAAAAAAAAAAGAGGAAGAGACAGACAGAGAGAGACACACAGAGAAGAAACAGACAGACAGAGACAGAGAGATACACAGAGAAGAAACAGACAGAGAAAGATGGAGACAAAGAGAGATAGGATGAGAGAGAGAACGCTCTCTAAAATGGTGGCTTCTCCTCTCCAGGAGATGTGACTAGATGTCCTAGTTGGGCTTATTTTTGTCAACTTGAGCCAAGCTAGAGCTATCCAGGAAGAGGAACTGCTGAGAAAATGCCTCCATTAGATCACCTGTAGGAAAGTCCTCAGGGCATGTTCTTTGTTAATGATCGAAGTCCCTGCCCACTGTGGGTGTTTCCATTCTCTACACAGTTGGTCCTAAGAAAGCAAACTGAGCAAGCCATGGGGAGAAAGTCAATGAGCAGCACTCTTCCATGGTCTCTGCTTCAGTTCCTGCCTCCAGGTCTCTTCCTTGAGTTTGCACCCTGACTTCCTTTCCTGAGGAATTCTTATAGGTTGGAAAAGCATGAAGGAAAGATCCGTGCTCCTTTCAAAGCTTTCAAGGATGCCTTTGATGGTCAAATAATGTCCTTATGCCTGGATCTTTCCCTTAGGGTTTTTTTTTTTTAAATGGAGTTCAAGCCTGTCTGATGGCTAGCATATCCCTGATTTCTTAGCCCATGACTGGCATGGGTGATGTTTAAGTAGTAGAGCAAGAATGTCCTGATGATGTTACAGCCTTAAATCTTGACAAATAAAATCCTGTTTGGTTTTTATTTGTTTTCCTGGTTGTTGTTGTTTGTGCTCTGGTCATTTTGTGTGGTGAAGGTGGGGTCATCCTTAGTGTGTGTGGCGGGGTCATCCTGAATAACGTCTGAGGACCCTTCTTCGTTCTGTTCTACCAAAGTCCTTTCTATAAATGACAAAATGTCATGGCCAACCACAGAGAGTACACAACACATTCTAACCAAAGGGTCTGTTCAAGTGGTGCCTGGGATGGGACTTTTGGACCATTCTCAGCAGATCTCTGAAAACTCTCAGGCTACATCCTCTTTTCAAGCAATGTTTTTCAAGCAATGTTGGGGTGGGGTCAGTGCGTGCTGTGTGGGACATGTGTGAACACACATTATCTACCAAAGTCTGGTATTACCGGGCCAGGAATTGACTCCAAGCAATAAGTAAGTCATACCGCACCACTGGCTGTACCCTGTAGCGGCTGCTGATACCATGCAGATACCAAGAGAGTTTTTACCATGTACTCTCTTACCCGAAACTGGTTTTCTCATTCCTTAGCTGTACCAAATGTGCCCTGACCTCAGGGTTTTGACTTGCTGTTGCCGCTGAGGTCAGAGTCCCCTGTAGTCACTAACACGGCTTATCCATGACAGTTGTCCTCACTGCCCTCAAGCATCTCCTCAAGTCACCTCATCACTGAGCCCATCCTGGAGACAGCAAGTCCTCTATTCCAGTCACATCATACTCCCTACGTCCCTGACTTGGCTTTCCTTTCTCCCTAGCCGCCTTTGTCTCCCCTGGGAGCACTTTCATTAGCACATCCCTGTGGCTGGTCTTTCTGTCTCCTGTTGGAATACAGCCTCCTGGAAGGCTGGCTTCACATCTGCTTGGGCCCCTGCTATATTTCAGTACCAGAGTGGTGGCCAACGAATCTTTGTTGAATGATGGCGGGGTGTTTGGTAAGTCACAGGAAGTTCTTGTTCCTACCCAAGGAGAAGTAAGCCGACACAGAATTCAACTCTACAACCCCACACTGATTTCTCTCTCTGAGTTTGATTCCCTGGACCCACATGGTAGAAGAAGGGAGAACTGACCCCTGCAAGCTATCCCCTGACCTCCATCCAAGTGTGGGCAAACACACACACACACACACACACACACACACGCCACTTAAATGCAATTTTAAAAAGAAATGGCTAATATTCTTCTGTTTTATGACATTTCCTAAAATTAGCATCATTTGCTAAGACTCCTTCAGAGCTGCACCCAGGGCTGATGTCGTCTTTGAACACTGAACTGACAGTGAACGCCAGAGCTGCGAGCTGGGATTCACACACGGACTCTGAAGTCCCGTTTGGATTCAGATCTTCTTGTCTGGCCACCTCAGGTCTGTCCCTTGCTATTATGACACCTTTGTCAAGTATGAATAGCTCCTTTCCATGGAATCACTGTGAGGACTGAGTGATGTAATCTAAACAGTAGTGACTTGCAGTAGTTCACACCAACGTGCAAGGCTGCATGTGCTTTCCCCACGTGGAAATCCCTCTGAAACAGTTCTTCAGATTCAACTCCAGCAGTTCTATTAATGTAGCATGAATAAGCCAAGAATATAAGTTTTCAGTTCTGCTCTGTCTATAGACATAGACATTTGGGTAATTTTTACTGGTATATACATCACTACAAGAAATAGCCCTGACCTTGAGTCTTTGTAAATTGATACATCATAGGTGTGGATAGAAGGACATTAGCCCTGATTTGCAAGGAATAGATACTTGTATCATCAATTATCAACTTTTCACCGAAGACATGGCAAGACTCCTAATTTATATAGCTTTTGTTTCGTATCTTTCATAAAGGTTCACTATGTGGGCCCTTCCTTTTGCAGTATATTCCTAGGAACTGTATAGTTAGTCATAATTACAAGCTGAGTACTTTCTCCATGATGACCACCAGGCTCCAGATTATTTTATCACACCAGGTAGAATCAGCCTATTCCAGACATTCCCATCATTCCTGAGATCATTACTAAAAGAATGTATCATTTTCGTATCATTAGGGACACTAAATTCCGCGAGAAGGGACACCTGCCCTGAGTAGACAGCCTGAGATCAATCCCAAGAGCCCACACGAAGGAAGAACCAACTTCTCAAGTTGTCTTTCGACTTACATGTGTGTGCTCTTGAGAAGATACGCACACATAACGCTCACTGTGTTTTAAAAGTTACCATTAGTTTAGCACTAAAAAGCTACAGTAAGTCTGGAAAGTGACTTTTGCTCCGTATCTAGTGTTTACTACAAAACTCATGTGATTTTTTTTTCCCTCTCCAGAAAGTATAACAGAGTGTCGGAGGGCCACCTAGGAACCACAAGGTGTTTTGCAGGTTTTATGGGGGAGTCTCGGTTATGAAGAACTTGCCATGGGATGAGGGCTCCTCTGTATTCATACAATGCAACTGGAAATACTGCGGTATTGCACACACTGCCTTTTACTGTGTCAGCCTCTCAGTCCTTCCCTCAGCGGTATTTTCATAGCTCATCTGGGGTTCCCAGCACAATAGGGTCCACCTAGCAGCCCAGTCTGACTCTGGATTTTTGGGGAGCTGAAGGCCAGGGGACGTCATACCTGTTCATGTGCCCATCAGCTCGGTCATAGCTACAGATGCCAAGGCAAAGAAACCAGGCTCCTCCTAGTGGTGACATTCTAATATAGACTGTCGGGACAGTTCCTAGATCTTGGTGGCTGTGATCATCAGCCATGGTGGCCCTCCATAGCACTATAGGCCGAGGCAGGTACCGGGGCAGATGAGGCAGCTAGCAGACACCAGAGACAGGTGGCACTAAGGGGCAGTTCTGGCCCTTCCCTTCTTTTATGACTGTCCACTCTACCCACACTGCAGCATCTAGACCTCTCACTGCCAGCAACTGCAGCTCCTTCATCTCAACTCCATGCTTTACATCCCTGTGTTTGTTTGGTAGTAGTGGGGGTGGGGGGGTTCTGTTTGTTTGCTTGTTGACAGCTAGTCTCACTATGTAGCCTAGGCTGGATTCGAACTGATAAGGTAATCATCCTGCCTCAGCCTCCTGGATGCTGGGCTTACAGCCATGTTTCACTACTTCCAGCTATGCATTCCTCCCTTCCTCCTGTTCCTTCCCTATCCTCCCCTTCCCTTCCCACCCTCCACTCCCTTCCATTTCTATTCTGTTACCCTCTTTTCTTTTATCCCTTCACAGTCCTGGCTGAACTTGAGCCTTGCACACACTAACAAACACTCCACCACGGAGCTATCTCCCCAGCCTTCCTTTGACTTTTTTCAATTTTGAGACAAGGTCTTGCTAAATTGCCCAAGATGCACCTGAACTCATTCTGGAGCCTGGGGTGGCTCTGAAGTTGTGATCCGTCTGCGTCCATCTTAAGAGCAGCTGCCCAGGCTCAGGTCATGCATTTTGCTTCTGAACGTCCCCCTCCCAACCTGTGCGGTTTACTTCCTCTGTTCCCCGAATACCAATCATATGTTTCTCACCAGGCAGCGTGTCTCTGGACTTCTCTATGTCCCTCATGCCCATCTTAGATCTGAGGACCACTCAAACTTCTGTACATTCTCATTTGGGTTCCCTGCTCCCTCTAATTTCACTAGGCTGATTTGGCACAAGCACCCCACTCGACTTAAATATCCTTTCCCCTCTAGCTTCTTCTCTGCTCCGCTCCAGGCACTTGGAGCCTTTGGAGATGCCTCCCTCAAGTTCTCAAAGTTAGCTAGCTTTCAGCTGTGTTCAGCCAATGGTGGACACTGCAGAGGGTGGAGGAGGAGGTGGGAGTGGACTTCTCCCTCCTCCCTTAGGCAGTGGCTGTCTTTAAGGTTGCAGGTGTGAATGGACACCCCATCTCCTATCAGGTCTCAGGGTCCTGATGACCATTCTTGCCTCTTGCCCTTTAATCCCAGAGTTCTCGTCCTAACCCTGAAACTTCACCAGCCCGACAGCTTCCATTAATACTGCAAACACCTCGAGGGAACTGTTTCATCAGGTTCCTCTTTAGAGCGTCTGCCCTGGATCAGATCCACTCCTTAGCAACGCCATTCCTTCAGCACCGTATCTCCATGCATCTTGGGAAAACGTCAACATCCTGATAAGCTGTGCTGTACACACCTGACCGGAACCCAAGCTGTCCACCATCACCCACAGACGTGTCCATGTGCCTCAAGTTTTACTCCTTCTCCACTTCTCTTAAACTGCTCTTGAGCCTCTTCTCTCTTCTTGAGCCCCAAGGTTCTGATCCATTTTTAACTCTCACATACCTAGTGAGACAGTTAAAGCAATCAGAAGAGAGCTCCATGCACCCACCAGCCATACCGTCATCTGCAGAGGTACTCTTCTGTCTCCGCAGACGAATTTTCTATTCTCTATGGGGAGTCAGCTTCAGTACTGGGGGCCCATTCCAACGACATTTGAGCAAGTGACTACTCGGCATTTGAGTGCCTACCGTATGTCAGCCGCTGCTCTGGCTACTTGGGATGCACAAGTGAACCAAACAGAAAGATCATGCCCTATATAGAGCTTACACGGATTCCAGCGAAGGAGAAGAAGGCCAAACAGTGAACACAAACAGTCTCTCCTTGCAGTGATGAGTTATCGGTCATAGACATATGTTTGTGATTCCTTCACAACAGATCAGGGCAGGGAGGGACCCTCTGCGCCATTTTACAAGCAAAGCTAGTGTCGTCTCTTGAGCCTTTATCAGCTCCCATGTTGCTTCCTTTCCTGTCTGTTTGCAGCAATAATCCTAGAAGAACTGTCCATCCTTAGTTTCTTCGACTGCCCTCCTTCTCCTTCACACAGCCCACTTCAGCCAGGCTCCACTCCAGTCACTCTGCCAAATTGCCTTTGTCAAGGTCACCAACGTTGACTGGTACAGTCAAGCCTGACCCTAACCTGACCCGTGGTGCTGTCCCAGAATCTCACACACTCTCAGTTTTCACCCCAACTCTCCAGTCACTTCTCACTCTCTTGTTTTTTGCTTCTTTTAACTCATCCCCTTATTGAATGGTGCAGGCTCAGGCAGAACCTCCTCCTGCCCCCTTTCTTTCTTTCTTTGTTTTTGTTAAGACAGGCTCTCATGTAGCCTAGCCAGGCTGGTCTCAAACTCACTATGTAGCTGAAGATGGTTTTGAACTTCTAATCCTCCTGCCTCGCCTTCTGGGTATTAAAATTACAAGGATGTGCCACCACATTAGGCTAGAATCTCTTCTTTATCAACATTCTGGTGATTTCAGATTGTCCCCGGTCTTTGAATAAAACATACATGAGCCTGACTTACAGCTCTCTTGAACCGGAAGCCCCCACGTGCCTGCCCCACACCTTCCCTTAGCTGACGCTTCAGAAACACTCCTCCTCATTCCCTAGTCTTCCTGTGTCCTCCCCACCGCCCGCTCAGTGGCAACCCAGACAAAGCAGCAGTCGGAGTTACTGTTCCCTCACTTGCGATTACTCTTTATTTATCGTCTTTTAGCATCTTTCTTGCTCGGTTGTTTCCAACTGCCCTGGCTTCCTGCGTGTTCATGAAAATGGGGACACATTCCACCATGGAATCTTTGCTCCTGTATGTTCCTTGGACCAGAATGTTTTCCCATAAATGTCCTCTTCCCAGGCCATTCTTCTCCTTAGATCCTTGCCCAATCCCCACTTCCTCAGCACCATCTGCCCTGGTCATTTCCTGTGAGAATACAACACACACACACAGCTTAGTGCCTCACCTCGGATATCAGGTGCCAGCCCTCTGCTGGAACGCCACCTATACAAGTGAGGGGTTTCTCTATGCTCATTGATAAATCCCAAGGGCCTAGAGCCATGTTTGACACATAGTGGCCCTCAACTATTGACTAAGCCTTTAGATGTTGTTGAGTAGATGTGAGGTAGTGGGTTTTTTTTCAAAGATTTATTTAATTTTTAATTGAGTGTGAATGTGTGTCTATGTGTAGGTATGTACAGGAGTGCAGGCTAGAAGAGAATGGTGGCTCCTTGGCTCTGCAGTTGGAGAATGTTGTCAGCGGTGTCACGTGGAAAGCAGTCTGAGCTCTCAACTGCTGAGCCATCCCTCCAGTCACACAAGCTGGTTTAAGTAGTAGTTCCTCCCGGACGCGGGGAGGGCTCTATCTCTGGTCATGCCATGTTTATCTCAAAACCATGTATCAGGTCAGAACTTACAACCGACCTGGGTGTGCCCGGCCAGGAGAGTCTAGTGGAGATCTGTGTGGAGAAATGAAGAGAAGGCCAGCTGCTCCAGTCTTAGGGCAGTGTAAGTCTCAGTGGAGAGAACCTTGGCAATGCTCATTAGGGTCTGTAGAATTCTACATGGTCCAGAAAATACCATGATTGACTTCCTACATGTATATATGTGTGAATGAATGTATGTGTACACATCTATGATTGTGTGATTGCGTGTATGGAAGTATTGAGTATATGTGTGTATATATGGGAGTATATGAGTGTGTGTGTATGTGTGTGTGCATGTTTGGAAGTATATGAGTGTGTGTGTGTGTGCACATGTATGGAAGCATATGAGTATGTGTGTGTGCATGTATGGGAGTATATATGTGTGTGTACATGTATGGGAGTATATGAGTATGTGTATGTGTGTATGTGCATGCTTGGAAGTATATGAGTGTGTGTGTGTGTGTGCACATGTATGGAAATATATGAGTATGTGTGTGTGTATGTATGGGAGTATATGTGTGTATGTGTGTGCATGTATGGGAGTATATGTGTGTGTATATGTATGGGAGTATATGAGCATGTGTGTGTGCATGTATGGAAGTATATGAGTATGTGTGTGTGTGCATGTATGGGAGTATATGAGTATGTGTGTATGCATGCATACATATGTGTGTTTTTGGTGCACTCCACTTTCTTGTGAAACTAGCTTATTTAACCCAAAGGGAGTATAACAATATGCAAATCCAGAGCAGAGATGGGCTTCAGGGGTTCTCTGTTCAACCTGCAGTATGAACTTCTCCAAACAAGACTCTTCTGGTAGAGCTCAGCACTTTTTCAAGCAGAGCCTGTGGTTCACCTGCTTTGGAGAGTCACCTTCACAGATGAACACACACACACACACTCTCACAACACACTCTCATTCACATAGAGATACACACACAATACACCCTCACACATAAACACACACACTCTCACAACACACTCTCACTCACACATAGATACACACACACGCACACACTGTCACATATAAAAATGCATTCTCACACATAAACACACACACACTCTCACACAATGACTTTAAATGACCTATGTTTTGGGTTATGTTTTGGATTAACTGGGAAGCTACAGATGAAAGTCACCTGATTCGACAGTTCCTGTGACCTATTTTATTCTCCTTCACTTCGTCTTAGGTAAGGGATGAGAAGTTTCAGCTCACACTCTGACCAGACATAAAAACTTTCTTTTCTCCCAGTTAGGTTTTTGTTAAATGCCCTTGCCTCCAGTGCAGGATCCATAAATCCTTCAGATTTAAAAAGTGGACAGTTTCACACCAAGTTTAGGAACTCAGCAGAATTTCAGGATAAAATATCTCTTCCAAATACCAACTAAATCAACACCAGATTGCACCGTGTAGATCACCTTTGGTGATATCAACCATTATTTAAACAAAGCATTATTGTTTAATTAACCATTATTTAAACAAAGCAGTTCTGAACTGTGTCCTCAACAACCCTGGCCCTGAGGAGATGTTTAAGACAAGCCAATCTGGATTCCTTGAGACCCTGTCTCAAAACAGCAATATAATAAAATATAAAATAAGAAAGAATCTATTTTCATAAAAAGGACCTTTAAAATTCATAAGTCCATCCTTATTAAAGCAAAGGAGTATAGGGAGCAAATGAAGTCTGGTTGAACATGTATTATTTGACATGAGCACAGCCATGTCAAAGATCCCAGTGTCTCAGACCAATGGGAGTGGCAAAGCCCTCCTTGGGCGAGTCTTGGGGAGTGGCCAGGCCTTTCTCTGATCGGAGTGCAAATGTTGACATTGTGTGTGGAAAATGTCCACATAGCTTTCCCTCCCTGGATGTTTACAGGCCAGAGACTATTCCTGTGGCAGTGAGCGAAGCCTGTCTCCTTGTTCAGCTGAGGTACTATAACCCCGCCTCCCTGATCAACTGTGTATATAATAAACGCACTGAGCTTCCAGAGTGCTGCAGCTTCTGCACCTGAGAGCCCAGCTTTGCCGTGTGTGTGTGTGTGTGTGTGTGTGTGTGTGTGTCTACCATCTGTAGTGTTGTTTCTCCCGTCCCTTCCTGCCACCGGTCAGGGATCTGGGAACAAGCCATGCAACACTCATCTGAAGAGAATCGAGCAAACTACTGGTTTTTTGGTCTTAGGTTACCTTGCTTTGCAAACAACACCCTAGCCGTCAGATGGAACTCCAAGGTTGTGCAGGAGAACGGAAAACGATAAACGTAGAATTCACCTATGAAGAGAACTTGAGAAAGGCAGACTGAAATGCTATCACTTGAGAATAACTGCTTATTTTTATTAATTTTTAGTGTATATTCTCAAACTATTCTGTGGAACTACTTTTCCTATGTTCGGGCTGAGGAAATGGTTTTCATGCTAAATCTAAGCTAGCTTTCATAACCTGTTTCTGAGAGAGTTTCGGGAAGGAAGGTCCATCTTGCATGGTGAATGAAAAGACCCCGGGGGAACTGACTGCTGAAGGCACTTTTCCACAAGCCCTGTGCTGCAGTTGCCTCCAAACAAAGTCTTCCACCAAACCACACAGGAAATGAGAATGATGCAGAATGCAGCTCTATTTCCAAACCAAAGACACACTGAGTATTCTGTACCTGACAATGACTTGACCTGGGCCTCCCTTTCACAGCGAGATCCCTAGGTGATGGGGGGAGGCAGAGTTTGGTTCTTACGTTAAAGGAACAGCCAGACCACAGTGTGTGTGTGTGTGTGTGTGTGTGTGTGTGTGTGCGCGCGCGCGCGTGTGTGGACCATCAGCATCTGGCGAGGCATCTGGAGCCGTTTTCAGCATCTTTTCTTTCAGGGAGACTCAGTGGAGACCTCCCCAGACAACAATCTGTGCTCCATTCTCCTGAGCGCTGGAGAGGAAAGGGGTGTGTCTGTGTACACATGCCTGTGTGAAATTCTCCACAAGACTTAGTCTAGGAGGGCATGCCTGTGTGAAATTCTCCACAAGATTTTGTCTAGGAGGGCATGCCTGTGTGAAATTCTCCACAAGACTTTGTCTAGGAGGTAGTATAAGAGTAGGGAACATAGTTCAGACTTCACTCATTCTGACTAGAAAACTTCTATGGCTTTAAAAGCAACACAAGTTTGGGCAGGTTTCCTCATTTTTCTGTATCAATTTCCTCAAGTACAAATAAGGAATAAGAGCAGTGACCTCTCTCCACAGAGCAGGTGAAAGGAATAGACTGGACCAGATTGTCCACCGTAAGTTGCTTAGCGTGGCCTGTGCCTGTCACACAGTAAGTTCAGTGGAGGTCCCCCATTACCATCACAAAGACCTCACGTGGGGTGAGGTGGGGGAGGGATGACTTCAGGTGGGGAGGGTGGGGGGGCAGAGCCTTTGCTTCCTTCAAGCTGTTGGGCAAAAGCCATGAAAGGACTTGCTACACAGCAAATCCGCAATCACGTTTAGAACAGAAGGCCGGGGTAAAAGTCCAGATCCCACAGTCCTTAGAGTTTAGAGGCAGCCCCAGCTCTTGTGTGCTCCTGTCCAGGAGGCCAAGGCAGAGCTACCACAGAGAATCTGTGACTAAACCGTTGTCTGAAAGGCAAGCACATCACATGTTTTAAAGAAGAGTTACTTTCACACAGGCAACTGCTGGAGACTAGGTTCTCATGGGTGAAGTGTGCCCACAGCAAAGACTCTTGGCAGAGGGCGGGCAGCATTACGCCATGACATCAGCTGTTCAGTGAGTGCTGCCAGGGGCAAAAACCCACCAGTGAAAATGGGTGCTACTTGGAGTTTGCCAGGCCTGAAGAAGTGTGGGGGGTCAGGGGGAGTGGGGGATTCATGTGTGAGGAACCAGTTGGTTCCCACAACAGCAGGGTCAGATCCAATCTCCTTTCCATATTAATATATTTATCACTTGCATGAATTTGCAGATGGGAGTGGGACAGGTCCTAGGTGCCTCATGAATGGCCTTTATCTATAATGAGAAGTTATGTATATGGTAATTGGTTTACTATGATGTAAACTCTAGGCCCTAGCACGTCAATCTTTTTCTAGCAGGCGTTGGATGCTTGGGCAGTTTTATTTTATTGCTTTATTTTAATTTTTTAAAAATTGTTTTTGGCATCTGTCCAGTAAAACTTTGCAAGAAGCAGTCTCCTGCCCCCAGCTCCCCGCTCTGCACCCATTTAGCCTGTTAAGCGAGCTTGTTGAGCAATCAGGACAGGAACAACGAAACCTTACTCACCGTTCTGTAGCCTTCCCCTAATTAGGCAATCAATTTGTGTACTTGCAGCCCTGACAAAAGAGGTACATGGTCTTGACTTTCCAGGAGCATGGGATAAAGATGGCAGTTCATTGATCTGAGTTGCGGCTTTTCTGTCACACACTTCTAACTCCAAAGAGACTGGCACACTCTTCCTCATCCCGCACCTTTCTTGATTCTTCAGCAAGTAAAGGTGTAAAACCAACAGCTCAAATTAAAAAAAAAACAATTTATACATGCATATACATACATACATACATACACACACATCCTGTTACTCATCTCAGGGTCATACTCGTGTCTTTAAAAATAACTCACAAGAATCCAAATGTCTGGTTACAGTTGCAAAAATCAGACTTTTTCAAAAAGCTTTTTTTAATTAAAAAATATTTTTTATTTTATTTTAAATTACGTATGTATTGGAGAAGATGTGTGTGTGAGTGCAGGAGCTCTCAGAGGTCTGAGTCACACATGCCTGGGAGTTACAGACAGCTGTGAGGTTCCCAGACACAGGCGCAAAAAACTGAATTCAGGCCCTGGGCAAAAGCAGCATGAGCTCGGCTCCCCAGCCCTTAATCTTTATTTGAAAGAACAGTGAACCTGTGTAAGACATTTCTGATGAGGTCTTGGCATAATGTTTTGTACATTGTGAAGATGTATCTCTGTTTCACCTTGAAGAGCTCCTTTTTGGTGAACAGGATAAGATCATAAATAACTCCAA
>JAQHUG010000053.1:2099639-2126513 GCA_028555095.1 Dicrostonyx torquatus
TGGGGGAGCTGGAAGTTGGTGGACTCACGCTCAGCGAGAGGTGTGGCTGGAGCGGCAACCAGTTTACTGTCGTCCTGGAGTCCTCAGACAGCTGCTTTTTGAGGGAGATGAGAAGGCAGGTGGATAGGAGAAAAAAATATTGTTATTATTGTCCCTATAAAATGGGGCTAGCCATGGGAAGTCATTAAGTGCCACAAAGAATGGGACAGAGAAGTGTCCTGGATGCACAGGTGAGGCTTGCTCAGGTGTATAATTGGGACACAATAGCAGCTACAACCAGATTTTAGTTGGTAGGTGTCCTTGATCCAGGAGAGTTGGTACCAATGGTGAACTCCCAGGAGCTGGTGCAGGTGTTTGGCGCTGTCTGGAGAGCGCTTTGTATGTTGGTCTTGGCCCAGGCAGCAGGAATTATCTGTAAAATATGGTTGAAGCTGGCTGGGGTTAAAATGGGCTCTGGAGACTGTTAGGGTTTTCTTTTTGTTTTGTTTTGTTTTTTAAATTTTTTCTTGAGGCAGGGTTTCTCTGTAGTTATTGGTGTCTGTCCTGGAACTAGCTCTTGTAGACCAGGCTGGCCTCAAACTCATTCGAACTCATAGAGATCCACCTGCCTCTGCCTCCCGAATGCTGTTAGTTTTTTTGTTTTTTTGTTTTTTTAACCAGACCTGATTTTTGATACAGCAGTAGAACTTTATCCAGGAACCTGCAGGTATCTGTAGGAGAACTGGAACAGATTTACATCTTGGTATCATAGCAAAAGGCCATTGCTTTAGGTTAAAAGGTATGAACATTTTACATGACAATTAAAGGGAAACTGGTTAGTCCTGGACTATGAAGCCTGTAAAAGAGGCACACCTCTCTGTATTTTAGCAGGAAACTTAGCAAATAAAGTAATGAGCTACCAGTATCTTAAGTCATCAAATGCTATTAGATAGATCTGGGAGGAATAAATGAGCAAAAATGAAACAACCTTTTTAGCCATGCAGTCAATCCCAGATTTTCCCTTAGGCCTTGGAGTCCTTAGTCCTAGAGGCAGTGTAGCCGTTAGCTGCTGAGTACAGAGGCCCAAAGAATTTCCTGTGCAGGGGAAAGATTTAGTCTATCTGTCTCGGCAGGATGAGAAGATTGATTTCCCGGGTGGCATCCAGGAAGCTGAAGAAATGAAAGGCCGCTTTTGCTGTGTGGGTGGCTTTACCAAACCCAAAGGCAGGCCTCAAAACGGAAGGTCTTCTGTAACCATGTGCCTTCTTGGAGGAGCTACAGGATGCTGCAAAAGCTGGCATGTCTCTGTGTTAGAAGCTCTTTTGTTAAACGCCACAGTCTCAGTTCCGTAAAGGCACTTGAGAGTCATGGTACCATTATCTGTTATTTTAAACTGAGCACATAAGCTAAATTTTAGATATGTATTTTATCCAATTAGTGACAGTTACCAATGCTAGTAAATGTAAGAAGATTAAAAGGGAAATTTTAATAAGTCAAAGAATACTAGCACACATGGGTACTCTTACCCAAGATGGTGGTGGGGTCAAAATGGTGGTTACCTACATGTTCGTATTTTCCCAGAGCTGTTTTAGTCTGGAGTTATCTTAAAACGAGCACACATACACACAGAAACATAAATTTACATACTTTGAGAACATACCCACAGAGTTACACAGACATACTGTGGCCACATTATTCTAACAGACAGACACTTTTAGAAAACCTGTATCAGCTCAACAACTTAAAATCCCAGCGTAGTTAGGTGGTAGAAGCCAGGAGAGTGGAAGGACAGATTTGGTTTAGAGAATCTCAGAGTGAGACAAACAGATAGAGAAGCAGGAAGTGGGAGGGGGGTCAAGGGGGTGAGAGCATGTGGCATTTGGCAGGAGCCCCAGTTTAGAAACCTCGTGCTAGGGAGAAGCAGGGACATAAAACCCCAGAGGGGAGCAGGGGAAACCATGGGCTTGTTTGCTTTACGTTAGATGTAGATAGCCTCAATTTAAAAGGATTTTTGTAAAAGGTTGCCAAAGGGTGTTTGAGTAATTGGCTGTGAATCACAGGAACCCATCTAGAAGCCCATGCCTATTGGAACTCAAGTCTATCACAGTGCGTCTGCTGGGACAACTCTTGAATCAAAATGAGGGTGCATAAGAAATGAGTAGTGGATGTCTCCAAACACCCAGGTCTCATCTCAGCTAAGCCCGGATTAGCCGTGTGAGCTTCCAGTGCGGCCATGACTTCATCGGAAAGCCTGAAAAGTGAATGGGTCCCCAAACCCTACTGGCCATGTATTCTAAAAGGGGAACTCACCAAGTAGAAGCCAATCTTAGCCTGGCAGAGAGAGGGTGAGAAGGGCCCTTTCCAGCACATGATGCTGAGCCGTGGGAAAAACAGACCCATCAGTGGGAAACCACCATATATTAGGAATATTCTTAAGATGAGCCACTCCTGCAACGGGGTGCGGGGGGGGGGGACACCAGGCAAAACCCGAAGACCACATGTTTCTTCTCTGGGTGGCAGCCTAAATAGCCTGTGGAAGTGGTCCTGACCCTGTCTGGGGAGAGGTCAGCGCTTGGCGGGCCTTTCTGAAGGTGGAGTCCGGACCAAAGCAACTCCCAGAGAGAGGTACTTGGGTCTCACTTTTGACCAAACACTTAATGTTGATGGTTCGAGATGAAAGCTCTCAGCTCCTACTACTGTTCCCATGCCTGCGCTTAAAGCCATCATGAACTCTTGTTACCTTGGTTATTGTTGTGATAAATAAATGGGGGTCCCCGGTAATGGGTCCCCAGGGTCGAGACCGCATGGTCAGATCTGCAATGGTGGCGAATGGCAGCGGCGGCTGTGGCTGCAGGGAAGCGGGAACATGATATTAAAGTTAAGCATTTATTATGGAGGGAAAAGAGCAGAAGGAGAGAGAGGGGGGGAAAGAAGGGAAGAGAGAGAGAGAGAGAGAGAGAGAGAGAGAGAGAGAGAGAGAAGAGAGAGAGAGAAGAAGGAAACAGGAGAAGACCGTTTGTGTTTCCCGAGAACAATGGGGACAGAGAGAGTGGAACCGGGAACTCCTAGCTTATACACAGAGGAGGAGTGGGCATGGCTTATTCTTAAAGTGCCAAAGAATCATTACAGTTATGGTGTGGTAGTTTGAACATAATTGGTCCCCACAAGCTCATAAAAAGTGGCACTATTAGGAGGTATAGCTTTGTTGGAGTAGGTATGGTCTTATTGGAGGAAATGTGGACCCGGGCTTTGAGGTCTCATATATGCTCAAGCCATGTCCAGTGTCTCAGTTCACTTCCTGTTGCCTGCAGGATGGAGATGTAGTTCCTCTTCCACTCTCAGCTCCTTCTCCAGCAGCATGCCTGCCTGCATGCCACCATGTCCCTCCATGATCATAAAGGACTAAATCTCTGAAACTGTAAACCACCCAACTAAACGCTTCCCCTCATAAGAGTTGCCATGGTCACGGAGTCTCTTCACAGCAAAGCAAACCCTAACTACGACATACAGTGCTTATCAAAGCAATATCACAGCACCTAATCAATATGGCAAGAGTTCTATAAACATCCAAAGTGGATTTATAGATCGAATAGCTATGCTACTTTATAAACTAGAAACAGTGATTTTTCTTTCTTTCTCTTTAGTTTGTTTTGGTTTGTATGATTGTTTGCTGGTTTGTCTGTCTGCTTCTGCCCTTCCTATGTGTTTTGGTTGGGGGCATAAGCCACTCAACTCAACTGGAGCCATGATTCACAAATATCAGTGGGTGTCTGGTGCAAATCAGGGATCTAATTTTCATAACATTGGCCAAGGAAAAATGAGAGCTGTAAAGTCATGAAATGGGCTTTTTCATATATCTGAATTTATTCCATTTAAAGATCTGTTTGTTCTAAGAGTTTTCAGCCTTCTATTTTTTTTCTTTCCCCTTTCATTTCAGTCGCTTATTTATTTGTGGTGCTGAGGGCTACCCCACAGCCTTGTGCAGGCCCTCTTCCACTGAGCTATACCCTCAGCTCTTCTTTTATTTTTAGTTGTATTTCTCCTGAAATATACATCTCAGGAACCACTGCTGGGGTGACTGGAGTGTGAGGTTGTCAGCTGACACTTGCTGAGCTCACTGTAGTCTCACTGTGTAGGCCACAGGCAAGCTAGTGGCTTTCAGGCAACAGCCATCTGGCTCATCTTGCTGAAGACAGCCCCAGGGGGCACAGCATCTCTGTTCCTTACCTTCAGCTAATTAGGTCCACTCCTTTCCAAATCCTAACCACCACAGTCTACCTTCTTCGTAAAGTCTAGGAAAGGCCCAAACAAATTCCTTTCTTTGAGTCCTAGTGTGGGTGGTTGCTGGGTAAACCACACTGAATTCTGTGTAAAAGAATCAGTCATGAGCCATGGAAGCGGGAAGAAGAAAATATTCTCATCTCTCTAGCAAACACCACACACCCACATAAGAAATCTAGGTGTTTTTGTTAAGCTAAATGGCATCATACTCGTAAGGAAAAGCTCCTGACAGAGAATTGTAACCAGATAGGAAAACACCAACTTCTGATCTTAACTAGGACCACTTGCTGTCAGGAGGACTCCTTATTGACTCTCCCCTTATTGATTGTCATTGGACATCTTAACATGGATAGATGCAGCTGGGAGGATGTGAGGATCCTCTGGGAAGGGGGGTTAGAGGTTACGATTGTTAAATTCTGCTAAGGTTAACAAAGAGCCTTTAATGCAAGCATACTTCAATGTCTCTTTCACAGAGGCAGGTTGACTGGAGCCTTAAACTGACAGCTATCAGACCTCGCCTTGTTTGTGGCTGCCCTAATGTTTGATGAAAAACCCTTATTTAGAGATTCACTAGGCCAGTGGTTCTCAGCCTGTGGTTCGTAACCCTCACAGGGGTTACAGATCAGATATTTGAGTTATGATTCCTAACAGTAGCAAAATTAGTTATGAAATAGCAACAGAATAATTTTCTGGTTGGGGGTCACCACAACATGAGGAACTGTATTGAAGGCTCTCAGCATTAGGAAGGTTGAGAACCACTGGTCTAGACTCTCATAATAACAGCCCTATTAGGAAACTCCTTCCAGATTCCAAGTTGGAGAATCACACCACTAATGGATGAGCTCTGCATCAGGGGGCCTATCCCAGTCATGACAGTAGCTACACACAATTGCTAGTAGCTTTAGCAAGCTCCAGTCTGGACAACATGCTCCTCAGTGAGCCCCTGATGACCCTGCTCACTTGACAATGGGCTTTGATGCCCAAAGATCAGAAGTTGAGTGAATTCTAAAGTGTCACCAAGAGCTAAGGGCCCCAAAAATCTAAAGCTCACCAAGGGGCAATCAGAGGCTAGATGCACCAGAGAATCAAACTGTGGAAGACAGGAGCTGAAGAGAGCATGAAGATAGCAAGTCCCGATTTATGGCTGTAACTCTTTGTTCTGAGCACTGCTTTGTCCTAGCAACAAATGTCTAGCTTTGAATGCTTGAAGCAGGACCCAGTAGGGGTGGTGCTTATTACAGCCTCAATTGAGATGCTGTGTGGTCATCCCCATAGCCCAATTTAAACCCTCTCATCACCCCAGAAGGAAACGTTGACCCAGATAATAGTCATTTTCCACCCACCTTCTTCTCCTTCAGACGCTAGCGGTCATCACCAGCCTAACTTTCTGTCTCTCCTAGCTGGCCTGTTCCGGACGCCTCGTATAAATGGTGTCACATAGTCTGTGGTCTTTTGACTGGCTTCTTCCACTTAGCATGAGTGAAGCCTACAATGGTTTCAAGGTTCATCCACAGTATAAGAGTCGACGCTCCCTTTCTTTTACGGACAAACAGTACCCCTTGGATGGACATTTAGCATGCTTCCGCTTGGGTTGTGAGTGGCACTGCTGTAGACACTCATGTTCAGATGTTTGTGAGGGCCTGTGTTTTCATATCTCCTACAGACACGGGGCAGTGCAGAGTCACATGGGGAACTCATGTTCAGTCACCTGCAAGTTTTTCTAAAGTTGCCATACATTTCACATTCCCACCAGCAATGTTGGAGGGATCCGATTTCCCCTCGCCAGCTCCTGTTATTTTTCTAAATTTTATTTAAAACTTACCGATAGATTTGAAACGACATTTCTATTAAGTTTGAGAAGGGCATTTTTATTGGTGGGATTTTTTTTTAATGTATGTGGGTATTTTGCCAGAATGTATTTTGTGCCATGTGTGTGCTTGGTGCCTACAGAGGCAGAAGAGGTTGTAAGAGCCCCCGGAACCAGAGTTACATACAGACGGTTGTGAGTTGTCATGTCTGTTGTGAGAGCTGCATCTGGGTCCTCTAGAAGAGCAGCCATTGCTTCTTAACTGTTGAGCCATCGCTCCATCCCCAGGGTCTTTTGTTTGTTTGTTTGTTTGTTTTGTTCTTTTGAGATGGGGGTTTCACTATGTAGTCTAACCCTGGCTGGCCTAGAACTTGGAGACCAGGCCTAGATATGTAGACTAGGCTGGCCTCAAACTTAGAGAGCCACCTGCTTCTGCCTCCTGAAGGCTGGAATTAAAGGTGTGCACCACCATGTCCAGCTCTCTGGTTTTGTTTCCAAGACAGAGTCTCAGCCTGTTGCATAGGCTGGGTTGACCTCAAACTCACTATGTAGCCCAGGCTAGCCTCAATCTCAGCAGTCCCCTCCCTGCCTTAGCCTTTCAAGTCCTGTGATTACAAGCATATGCCACCACCCCTGGCTTAATGCACTTCTGATCTGTCTTCCCTAATGACTAATGATGGTCCTCATCGTCAATTCTTTTCTCTTCTTTGGAGAAATGCGTATTAAAATTCTTGCCCATTTTATTTTTATTTTATCTTTATGATATTATATGATATTATACTGTATCTTAAGAGATAATGTAATTTGCAAGTACTTTCTCCCACTCACTGCTATTCTGATGAAGTCCCTCAAAGCTCAAACACTTTTAAACTGGATTCATTTGCCTCTTCTTCATCACATGACTGACTGGGGTCATGAGGATGCACTGCAGCTTTTCCCTGAGGATTCTGGAGCTCTCACTCTTACTTCTACTCCCGAAATCTAGGAAAGATCATACTTGATTCCCAGACAGCTTCGGGATTAGAGCGAGGTCAGTTGCTCTTACGTATATTCCCAAAATCTAGAAGAGATTATACTTGATTCCCAGACAGCTTCGGGATTAGAGCGAGGTCAGTTGTTCTTATGTATATTCCCGAAATCTAGAAGAGATTATACTTGATTCCCAGACAGCTTCGGGATTAGAGCGAGGTCAGCTGGGTTTGGCTGGGTGCTGTGTGGCTGTGATAGTTTGCCTTCATCCAGCTGTCACTCAATTTAAAAATTATGAAGGACACTGATGTAGTTGTTGTGGGATACTCCTTTCTGTTGGGGTTCCTTAAAATAGTGTCACACCACAGAAATTAGACTACTTAGCATTTGCTGGGAGGAGTTCAGTTACACCTCCAAACTGTAGCACGAGTTCCAATAGGTCTTACAAATAGCAGCCCAGAGTCAGATATTGGGGAAAATACTGAGCAATCAGAGAGACAAGGAGCAAAACCATAGTCACCTCAACTCCCCAGCCGAAAAGAGACTAAGTTCCTGTCTCCTCCCACCTTATCACTTCCTCTCTCCACCCAGCCATATTACTTCCTGTCTTTCTGTACAGACCTCCAGACCTCTATGGTTAGCTAGTGACTAGCTCCACCCTCTGATCTTCAGGCAAGCTTTATTTGTACAAACACCATACCACAGTGAACATTTTATGGATTCTTTACTGGACATCAGTGGGTTTGTTAGCTGATCAAAACTCCTTCTGAGAGGCATTCCTCTTCAAAGCAAGGGAGGTTTCCCCTTTGCACACATCTCATTCCATGCAGGCGATACTCTGCTTTCTGGAGAACTTCACATAGACTTTGAGACTTGAGTGATGTTAGGATCTTCTTTCCCGTGGAACTCTGTTTCAAGCCCCATACTACACTATTTCTGACTTTGCCCTCTGGCCTGGGATAGCTATTCTCCTCTCAGAACACGTGAGATGACTTGACAGAAGACCTCATAAGATAGGGCCTTATGACATTCCTTCATGAGTGGGAGAGGATCATGACACTCTTAACTGAGATCAGAGCCACCCTTCACACCACCCTCTGGGTGCATTAAGCCTACCCCACTGAGGTCCTAGAATATATACAGCGTGGAAGGTTAAGTGGAGGGTGGGATTTTATGATGCCACAGCTGTCCTGAGGCCTCTCACATTTCCTGTGAGAAGCCTCCCCCACCACGTGTGCTCCTGCAAATAAAGACCAATAACGTCGTTGGCATACCAAGCCAAATTTTAAGGGATTTGGTCTGAGGCTGGTGCCCTGTCCGGGCTGAGTGAGATATCTGACCCCATCTTCCCGGGAAAATTCACACCATGTGTGCTCTCCCACTAAACTCAATATTGCTAGATGTGTTCTCTGGTTTCCCACTCCAATCCCGTGACCTCGAGAGTTCCCAAAGGGAGCGATTTGACACTTTCTGCAAAACTCAAGCTTCAATACTTTTGAAGAACATCGCATTATTAAATATTTTTGGCATGTCTTAGATGATGATTTTTTTTCTCTGAACTTTTAAAATAGGTTTTGAGTTTGTGTGCAGTGCACACTCAGCTGTTCCTTTCTGGGTGGTGGAACTCCGAGATGATACAACATCTTTCTCACAGGGGTCCTGTAGCACTCTGACCAGCAGGTGATTTTTGTTGTTGTTGTTTTTGGCAGAACGTGGTTCAGAATGACCTTCGGATCTTCCCAAGAGACGAAACCGGTGAGCAGTTGGGGTAAAAAGGTGCTGACCTTTTCCTCATTTCTGTAACATCAGCCTGCACGTTAGCTTTTGTAATTGTACCAGGAAAAACAAACAAAAGCAAAAAAGTATCTATTCCATGTTTGATTTTTTTTGCTACAATTTCTCTCTCTCTCTGCCTTAAGGCTTTCTAAGCATTTTCCATCCTTCTGTACCCTTTAGTGTTTAAGTTTAATGTTCCTCCACAGGCACTTAATGAGTCTCCTGTGTGCAAGGCCGTAGTGAAGTGCCCCCGCTAGCCTCCATACAAACAGTAACCTCTCAACAGTCTTTCTAGTTACCATCTTCTTCTCCCTTCCCGTGGCAATGGATAGCTGATTCATAAATGTGCCAGCTAATTATTGATTATTGAAGTCTCTTCTGAGAACAGGGTGTTGGAAACCATGCAGTATGTTTCTGAACCTAACTAGTGAGCATGTTGAAACAAAGTATGAAATCATTAGCAAGTACTGCAGACCCTGTGGTAGTAGGAGGCCGCTTGTTCCTTTCTGGCTGCTCAGACTTGAAATAACCACACAGAAACTGTATTAATTAAATCACAGCTTGGCCTATTTTAGCTCTAGCTTCTTATTTTACATCTTAATTTAAAAACCCATCTCCATTAATCTGTGTATCGCCACATGACTGTAGTTTACTGACGAGGTTCCGGCTTGCCTGTTCCCAGCAGCGGCTGCTACATGCTGTCTCCTGACGCTGCCTTCTTTCTCCCAGCATTCAGTTTAGTTTTCCCTGCCTAGCTTTACTCTGTCCTATCACAGGCCAATGCAGATTCTTTATTCATTAACCAATAAAAGCAACACATATACAGAAGGACTTCCTACATTATCTCCCCCTTTTCTGTTTAAATGAAAAGGAAGGTTTTAACTTTAACACAGAAAAATTACAAATATCAAAGCAGGTATCAAGCAAGAATTACAGTCATAATATTTATATTTACTTTATCTTTTATCATAACTAAGGAAAACTATAATTATAACTATCTATTCTTCAACTCCATCAAAGACCCTAGAAGGATATAGTATTGCCTAAGTAAACAGAAAGTGCATTGTAAGCAACTTCCAAAACTCTAGAATTGACAAAAAACATCTCGCTGCCTGGAAAATCACCCAAATTTCTTTTGTACCATAGTGGCCAGCAGACTTTCCAATGAAATAGGAAATTTCAAAGACAGTTCTACCTATATTGGCAGTCTATCAGTCACTTTCTTCTGTTTCCTGCAGAATGTCTGGCAGACTCTTTCATGACACAGGAACTCTGAAGGACTGTCTCACCTTAGTTCAGCAGTCATTTCTCTGTGGGTCCTGCATGTCCATTTTATAATACTAAGCAGACCAGGCAAGAGCAGTTTCTTGCCCAAATGGTTAAAAAACTTCATAAGGAGCCTCTTCGGTGCCCATCTTCCTCCTGAAGTAGATTGGTGCTGCCAGAAGTTGATGTGCCTCATGTTATGAAAAGTTCTATGTTTTTAAAACACTTAAATGACATATTCTTTCAGTCTTTGAAATGTTTGAAGAATATTCAACTAACTGAAATATGTCTCTATATATCTAGAAAACCTAAGTAACATGACTACAAGCTTAACTATTATAGATGATTATCTATTAGCTGATATTTCTTAATTATGCATTATATTTTTAAATGAGCTGCATAAACACAATACCATAATCAAGATCATATATATATACATATATATAAAACAAATTTGACCTAAAATTTGTATCAATCAAGATCCATACCAATGCAAATTATTCATCTCTATAGCATATCCCCCTTTAAATGTAAACAAACATTTATAAACAATCATTTAGCAAACTTGGGCATAGTTCTGTCTAAACTACTTCCTGCTGCTAATTGGGCAAAATAATTTTTAGGGGTGTTCACAGCGACCTTTCAGGGGTCTTGGTCCATCAAACCACATTAGTCTGGAAGAAATCCATAAATCCCTATCTTCTGTGGAAACAAAAAAAAACCTTTTTTCCAAAGCAGAATTAGACCCAAATTCTGAAGTCAAGATACCTTTAATGTTTAGCTTAGCAGCCCATATAATAAAATGTCTCTTTATACTTAGTTCTTTCACAGTCAAAATAATTCAAAGAAAACACAATAGTATACATAATCCAGACTCTCTGTGTATATTCCATCTTTACATGGCTTATTCTCCTTACTCTATTACTTTTTTATAAGTTTAATATTTATTTTATTATCTTTACTCCTTTAATCTATGACTGTCTGTATTCTTTTATATAACATTTACTGTCTCTTTACTCTTTTTCTTCTCTCTCCAAAGTCTACGTACATTTTTTAAATACACTGTGATTTGTTTAGAGGTCTTTTATGCCTAAATCTGTCCTGTTGTGTATCTGCAATACTTTCCTGTCCTAGAGAGCTTTTAAAATGGTAAGCAGCTTGGTCACAGTGGCCCTGGGTGCTGGCTCTGCCTCTCTCCACCTTTCAAAATTGTGGACATACGATTACCACCAGCGCTGGGACCACTAGGAGCTCTGCTCACCACTTTAACTCTGAGAAGGAGCATGCAGCACATAAACCCTTTTTGTCTGAGTAATAACTAAATCTACCATGCTGCGCACTGCGTGACCTGGAAATATCTCTGTGTATGGTGGTGGGACTCTGCCAAGCTCTCCTGCCTGTGCACTCCTAGCAGACCTGATCCTGCTGACTGACCAAGTGGGGTGGGGGGCACTTAGCCACGGGCACGGTCTCAGCTACTTTTCTCCTAACCCCAAATAGGCATACAAGCACCTGGGCCCACAAACCCCATTCAAGTGCTCCATAGACAAACCTCCCCCAAAGAGTCAGAGCCATTTGTGCTGGCAAACCATGAAGCTACCATTTTGAAACCAGATCAGGAAATCTCTTAAAAGAATCATGCCTCTGTTTACTTCTAGCAAACAGAGCTCACCCAAGGAAATGCTTAACTTTGTGTGTGTGTGTGTGTGTGTGTGTGTGTGTGTGTCTAGAATTACTTTTTAAGCTTTCTCAGGTTTTATGTGGATATAGTTGACCATGTTGGCACACCAATTTGTAGTAGGAGGCTTCTTGTTCATTTCCCAGCTGCCCAGACACAAAATAACCACATAGAAATTGTATTAATTAAATCACTGCTTGGCCTATTATCCCTAGCTTCTTATTGGCTAGCTCTTACATCTTAATTTAATCCATCTCTATTAATCCATGTGGTTGTGGTTTACAGGCAAGGTTCTGGCTCATATGTTCCCAGCAGCGGCTACAGGGCATCTCCTTGACTCTGCCTCCTTTCTCTCAGCCTCTGTCCTATCACAGGCCAATGCAGATTCTTTATTCATTAACCAATCAAAGCAACACATATACAGAAGGACTTCCTACATCACCCTGTGTGGTGCCCAGTCCACAGTCGCTCACTCCTCCAATTTTTTTTTTTCTGGAGAACTCCAATTGCATGAGCTGAGGTATCTCTAGAGTGTACGCAAGGGGTGCAGTAAAGAACCTGAAATGGGCAAATGGATGGATCTAGAAAATATCATATTGAATAAGGTAACCCAGACCCAGAAAGACAAATATAATATGTACTCACTCTTAAGTGGCTTTTAAACATAAAGCAAAGAAAAACCAGTCCACAATTCACAATCAAGAGAACCTAGACAACAATGAGAACCCTAAGAGAGACATACATGGATCTAATCTACACTGGAAGTAGAAAAAGACAAAATCTCCTGCGTAAATTGGGAGCATGGGGATGATGGGAGAGGGTTGAAGGGGAGGGGAAAGAATGGGAGAAGAGCAGAGAAAATATATAGCTCAATAAAAATAAAAAAAGAGGAAGGAAAAGAATAAAGGTACATTTTAAGTGGTCCCCTCTGAGGCGAGAGACTAGGGGGCAAGTGGCACAGAAGAAAGACAGACCTGCTCGCCACTGTGTACCATTTTCAGCTTCATATTTCTACCCTGTGATTTTGCAGCAAACCAAAATTTTCTTTTCAAAACTCTGCAGTAACATTTAAATTCTTGCATGATTTCCAGTCTTGAGAATACCTAGCATCTCTCTATTTGGGAAATATTACTGTGACGAACATCTTTTATATAAGATTTTTCTAGAATTATCAATAAAGAAATTGCAGGTCAAAGGGAAAAAAAACACCTGAAATGAGGCTAGAGAGATGGCTCAGCAGTTAAGAGCACTGACTACTCTTCCAGAGGTCCTGAGTTCAGTTCCCAGCAACCACATGGTGGCTCACAACCATCTGTAATGAGATCTGGCACCCTCTTCTGGCCTGCAAGCAGGCAGAACACTGTATACAGAATAAATAAATCTTTAAAAATAAAATAAAAGAAACTGAAATGGCAGCTCCATGGGTAAAAAGGGGAAATTTTATCCCAAACTTCCCAAAGCTGTCTCTCTGGGGAAACCAGAGAGAATAGATTGGGGGAGGAAGGCTTGGGAGTGATCTAGAAAAGAATGGGTATCTGGGAAGGAGGGAAGCCTGAGAGTTGGAGGGGAGGAGGTAAAAAGGTCAAGGATGCTAGTGTGGTGGCTTTGAGATGTGTAATGGACACTTGTGAATAAGGACTAAGGGAGCCTGGAGCCTTGCATGGACTTTGATATGCTTCTGGCTGCCACAGGTATAGTATGTTAACTGGAGAGTCATACATCTTTTCTGTCAGAGGTAAGTGAAATGACTCCTTTGGGTGGGAAAAAAAATTTTCATAAAATGAATGCTGGATTTTACCTAACCACCAGAAATCCTCTTGTAGTCCAGTTTGAGCCCATTTCTAGATGTATGGACTACCCGGGACCTATATACAGACTCTCTGAGACCCATCACAGAGGGTAGCTTTTGATGGCCTAACAGGGATGAGCTTGTGTCGGCCAGGTTGGAGCATAAACTCTGCAAAGAATTTACTTGCTATTAAGAGAACCCACAGACTAAAGGCTCCTTTTGTTATGCTTGATATGGTCCTATGTATACGTGACATCAATGACAGCAGCAGTTCTCGTAAACCACAAGTCTGGTTGTCACACAAACTAAGGACAAAATCCAAGTGGTGTGGTGGTTTGAAAGAGAATGTCCCCCATAGACTCATGTGTTTGAGAAGGATTAAGAGATTAAGAGATGTGGCCTTGTTGGAGGAGCTGTGTCACCGGATGTGAGCTATGAGGTTCAAGTGCACAATTCCCAGTGTGCTCCCTGCCTCCCGCTTTTAGATCAAGATGCAAACTCTCAGCTGCTTTTGCTCCCGTGTCATGAACTCTAACCCTCTGCAACGGTTGCCCCAAATCAGAGGTTTGCTATTGCAAACTGCCTTGGCCATGGTGTTTTGTCACAGCGATAGAACTGTAACTAAGACACATAGTACAGATGACAGAGAGGAAAGATAAACATGGCATCCCTGATAACATCATTGCACTGTGTAGGGATATTTTATTGGTATTTTAATAAATAAAGTTTGCCTGAAGATCAGAGTGGAGAGTTAAGGCACTAGAGACCAGGGAGTGGTGGCACACACTTTTAATCTCAGGATTCAGGAGACAGAGGCAGACTGATTTCTATGAGTTCAAGGCTACATAAGATAGATCCAGAAACAGACCCAGATGGCGGTGGCTCACACCTTTAATCCCAGTGTTTGGGAGTCACACACCTTTAATCCCAGCACTAGGGAGGTGGAGACAGAAGAGATATGGCTGGGCAGAGAGAGGTGCACAAAGGGATGAGACAGGAACTCAGTGGATTGTGGTGTCTAAGGATTCATGGAGACAGGATCTCACCCTTTCTGTCTGAAGACTGGGTAGAGGTCAAAGGCCTCTCTAGTGACTGGCTGCTTGTTTTTTTCCTGATCTTCAGAGTGAACCTCAATATCTGTCTCTGGGTTTTTACTATTCATGCTACAGAGCTGCTAAGATAATGAATCCTGCAACCACACTGCCCCTGTCAGTTATTCAAGGTACCACATGGGGCTTGATGGTTAAATACGCAAACGTATTGTTTTGTATACATAAATATATATATATATATCCTTATTAATTCCTTTTATGTAAAATTATAGTTCTGTATTTGGTTATGTGTTGGAGATCATCTGTGTTCCCATCTAGCTCTTCCATTTTCATAAAGCAAAGCCGGGTCAAGGAAAACTTTGACCTTGTTCAAGGTTCAAAGCACACTAGTGGTTCTGGAATTCCCATTCCTCTCTGACTCTACTAAGAAACAAAGAATAGTTCAAAACTGATCTGGACCTTCTGACTGAGGGTGAGTGACATGGGTCTGATCTCTTGGTGAGGAGTGAGGGGTTTCCACACAGTGAGCAATTCACTCAATATTGTTACCGTGTAAGGAAGACCAGGGGAAAACACTCATATTAGAAACAGCTCCTTACATCCACAGAAACTGCTTTAGATCTGATATAAGAAACTTTTCAGCCGGGCGGTGGTGGCGCACACCTTTAATCCCAGCACTCGGGAAGCAGAGGCAGGCGGATCTCTGTGAGTTCGAGACCAGCCTGGTCTACAAGAGCTAGTTCCAGGACAGGCTCCAAAGCTACAGAGAAACCCTGTCTCGAAAAACCAAAAAAAAAAAAAAAAAAAGAAACTTTTCATCTTATTTAAATAAGCACCTGTTGATACCTTCCCCGTAAGCATCCACAGGTATCGGGAGAGTCAATAGTGGTATTTGATCATTACTTATTTTTTGGTGGTTTTTATAGCAATTGGTATTTTTTAGTATATGTATAAAATACACATATTGAAAACAATTCTTTTTGTACAATATGCTGTGATCACAGTTTTCTCTTCCCCAACTCTTCCCAGATCCTCCCCACCTCCCCACTACCCAACTTCATGTCCCCTCTTTCTTTTTCTCTCCTTAGAAAACAAATAAACAGGCAAAAAAAGGAACCAGAATGATGAATTTAAAAAAGAAAAAAAGCACCAGAAATATGCACATATACAAAACTCATAAGAACACAAAATCAGAAACCATAATATATAAGCAAACACCAGTAAAACAAAAATACCCAACAGAGCTTTATGGAACAACTTCTACAAAAATCCATTGAGTTCATTTTGTTAAAGATTACTTTCATCATCATCATCATTATTATTATTTATTTTGATTTCTCTGTATAGTCTTGACTGTCCTGGAACTCACTTTGTAGATCAGGCTGGCCACATCGCTTCTCAACCTTTTGGCTAAGATCAAGTGCAGGCTGGCCTTGGACTCACAGAGATCTGCCTGCCTCTGCCTCCCAAGTGTTGGGATTTAATAGTGTGTGCCACCACCACCTGGCAAAGATTGTTTTTAAGATAACTTTATTTTATTTATTTATTTGTTGTTTTAGTTTTGAGACAGTCTCACCCTGTAGTACCCCAGGCTAGCCTCCAACTTTGGACAATTCCCCTCAGCCTCCTGAGCACTGGGATTGCTGGCATGAACCACCATTCCCAACAGAAAAGGAAGCTTTATTGGAAGAGAAATTTCTGTCTTTTAAAAAATGGCTTCTGAAACTAAAATTATGTAAGCATTTACTTTTCTCTACTTATGACTTTCACACCGAAAGACTGAAAGGAGACCACCACCACCACCAGCAGCAGCAGCGCCGTTTAAGATAACCACGGAGCCGACGGGTGCTTATCCTGCGCCTTAACCCTACTTTGTTGTGGAATCAAAACTGTCTCTACTGTCTCTGTTTTAAACACCTTAGTAATTGTTTGTCACGGGTCTCGCTATTTTTCTGCAAGTTTTGACATCTACGGAAGCACCTCTGGGTTCAGATACAAGAACAGCGCGCGTATTTTCATATCCCTTCCACATCACACTGCTTTGGGCTGAGCACATTGCTGACCAGTCACTGGAGCCTAAAGTAATCGCACATCTAAAGAGCAGCAGCTGAAAAGAGAGCAACAAATGGAAATTTGTGTTATTTTGTTTTGGTGTTTAGCAGCTTGACTAAAGAGTAATGAGTGATAAGAGTAGACAGCTTTCCTCCGGGAGAACAGCGCCACCGTCTGGAATCCCAGGGTTTGCTCAGGGAACAAATCTAGCCTAGGAAGTTGATTGTGACATGATAGGTAGAAAACCTGAGGTTTTGCTTTTATTTTAATTAGCATTTATTAACTTATTTTAAGTTTTGTAGAATGATTTTTTTATTATTTAAATCTTTTTCATTCTGAGAAGTTTGTGAATTTTTTTGTCGGGCTAAAATAACAGTTGTCCTCTCCCCACAACAGGACCTGTGAACTTTGTATCTTTTAGAAACGGATTGTAATGCTACCAAATAGTCACGTGATTTCTTTTATGGCTCATAGTATTATAATGTGTTATGAAATTAATATTTCAGTAGGGATTAATTTCATATTTATTTCCTGACTGTGTTTTTTTCAAAACTGTCTTGACTTTTAACTGGATGTGAAATAAGTTTGAAGTTTTGATTTTTTTTTTTTTTTAGTGCAGTGATTAAGTAAGGTACACAATGTCCCTTGAAACTGAAAATGTTGCCAAAAAATTTTAAGCACTGCCAAAATTTCAATACATAAAATCATTAGTATCATTACTAAACATAAGTTCGTTGGACAACCAAAATATGGTACATATAAATACATAAATGTGAATTTAATATGGCTCCAACAGTAGTAAAACTGCCCATCAGTATGCAAAATTCTGCAAATCCCAAGCCCTTCTGAGATTGAAAGCATTATATATTATTTGCCAAAATCATTGTTAATCCCATGAATGAACAAAACAACTTATCCAAATATTTTTTTAAAATGGCTTTCAATACTGAACAACGGCTTTTCTTGTGTTAGGATGCTTTAATCAATGGCCTTCTTGCCCGCTAATGTTCCATTCAGTTGCCAAGATCAGTCTCATCCTACTCTGAGCCATGTGCTTCCTCTGAAGTGGCGCCAAGAACAACTGCTTCCTGGAAAACAAAGGGCCAGGCCTCTCCACCGTGTCACAAGAGCAGGGCAGACAGTCCTTCCCCACGGCGTCCTGCCCCGCCAGTCCTCCTGCTGCTTTGTGTTTCAGTGCTCCTCTTGAACATGTGAGCCATGCGCTCGGTAACCCGTTCCCTCGCCATCTCTCTAACTGCCCGAGACCTAGTGTTCGACCCCAAGCACTTACAAAGCTCCCCGCTCAATGTGGTTCCTACCTATTCATGCGTCTCATTAGAACATAATGCAGTAGGCACGATTGTTTTTCCATTTAACAGACTGAAGAACAAAAAGACTAAATAGATTATCCCTGAACCACAGAGTTACTCACTCAATGTTCTCTTGCTTTTCCTCTGATGAGAATGATAGGTCACTGTGGCCTTTCATGTTGAGTACCACTTTGTATCTTATGGTTTAGATGCAAGCACCTTCTAAATAATGACTGAATCAATTTTGTAAGTCTCCCCCACCATACCTACTAGTTTTGGTTTTGCATACGCTTGTTTAAATTGCTCTCCCTTCAAAAGTCATTCAGTTTATCAAAATTGCTTATTGAAAATCAGCTATGTAATTTACAAACTATTATCTAATTTTTAAACTCTATGGCCCAGTTTCAGCATTATCAAAATGTATGTCATGTACATGTTTTGGACTAGCAACTCCACTCTTAGCATTCCTTGAGAAGTTTTTCTCCCTTACGATTACTACTCTAGTGGTGCATAACCTGGTGGACCTGATGCTGATCATTTAATCATTGTTTCCAAAAAAAAGCCAAAAACAAATTAATGTTCATGGGGACTCCTAAAAGAAATTACATCTTACAAGGTGATGAACAGTTACACTGTTACCAAAAGGACAAACGGGACCCAGGTGCATTCATACTAGCTAAGCTTGCTATGAAATCAAAAGGGCAAGGCGCTCGAGAGATACTAAAATGTTTCTATTTATGTGAACCCTAACCTATACATGAATATTCGCACATAATAAACACTTTCGAGTAGGGACTGGAGGGACACAGACCTGTTTCAGTGCTTACGCTTGGGCCGTGTGATTGTTCACAGTCTTGTTATCTTATTTGTCAAGTGAAATGGAACCTAATGATAAAAAAGGAAGAACAAATCCTTCTACAAGCTAAACACTGACCTAAAACAAATGTACATAAGTTCTCTTTTGCTGTCATCACAGAAACTGACTTCTGGTGTAGAAGGTGAGCTAGGTAGCCATGCCAGCTTCCTGACAGGCAGGAATTTACAAAGAGGAAAGCATGTTCTCTGCAGGGCGGGTGAGAACTGGACAGTGAAGTGTTCGCCTAGAGGCTGCATGGGGCAGGTAAGGAACTGCTGCATTCCCGAATGGCTTCTCCAGCCAGGACTTGCTGCGCGATCCCAAGCCTCTCAGTTTCCTTCTGGACTAGTTAGGAATAATAACCGCTTCACAGAGTGGTGAATAGTGAGATCTAAGTGAATTCACCCCCGCCCAGCTTATGAACCCCTTCCTAATACTGCTGCCATGCTTGAATTGAATGGGGAAAAGGGAAATTATTTTACAAAAGAATCATAACCCGGTGATGGTAGCGCACACCTTTAATCCCAGCACTCGGGGAGGCAGAAGCAGACAGATCTCCGTGAGTTTGAGGCCAGCCTGGTCTACAGAGTGAGTTCCAAGACAGTCTAAGACAGTCAGAACTGTTAGACAGAGAAGCCCTGTCTCAAAACAAACAAAAGAATGATAATCGACCAGAACTTGGCATAAATACGTTAATGTTCTATTCCTTCCACCAAAGGAAGTGGCAGGTGGATCAAAGATCTAAATAGTAACAGCAACAGCAGCAACAACAACAACAAAGGAGATAGCACAGGATATTACATGATATAGGGGAAAACATAAATAAATTCATCTATAATTCTAGATGTAAACGGTCCCTATCTAAACAGGACCTCAAACATTAATATCTTCAAGATGACCCATCAAATACATTAAAAACAAAAACAAAAACAAAAACCCTTAGCTTATACCCTTCTCCCCACCACCAAAATTCAGAACAATTAATGAGGAAATACTTGGTCACATGCGGAATAAAAGAAATGCAATTGGCCATGAATGCCAGCATACAGTCCTCAGACAGGGAGAGCTCTGCAGCCTGAGGGCATTGCTCGCTAGTGCTAAGGGGTGGTGCAACTGGGGAATATATCCTGGAGGATTTGGCACTGTGTTTTCAAACCTTTAAAATATATATGTGCCTTTTGTTGTAGCAATTCCATCGAGATTATTTTTTCCCTAGGGAAAAAAAATATTTCTGTTAAATGCAGAACCCAAGAGAGCGGTCCCTGGGTGTATCTTCAGGGAAGAGGAAGTGGAACTAACTTAAACACTTACTAGTGGGAAGCTGAGCAACTTATGAGACTTTCAGAGAAGACAAGCCGTGAGAAGTCCCGGTGCAGCTCTGTTTAATCATATGGGAAATGACAAGGTTTATTTTAAATGGGAAAATTCAGGTGACAAAATAGCGTGATTGATATGACTTTGTACTGTTAAAATTTTTGGTGAGTGTGGGCACAGAAAAAGGACTAAAAGAATATATATTAGTGAATGAAAAAAGGACATAGAAAGAGAGGATGTGATGACTCCTAGGTGCATATGGTGGAGGAGGAGGTTTAACGCAGCTGTGAGGGAGAGCTCAGCCAGAGCAGAGGCATCTGGGAGAATCCAGAGTGGTCATGACCAGCAGACTGAGCTGGGTCATGTGAGCAGAGAGGAGAGGGGGAAGGGGAGAAGCAAGAGGTGAGAGCCAGGAGACCAGGAGGCCAAGAGGCCAAGAAGATAAAAGGATAAAAAGTTCCTGCCTAGCCAACACGGCTTGATATGGAGAAGAGCCTCTGGGGGAAAGGCAGTCCAGCCCCTGGGCGACAGAGTTCAGTGTGGAGGCTGGGTATGCCAGCTATGCCCTGTAACAAGTAGAGATTGAGGGATGCTGGGAAAACCTGGCAGTCAGGTCCTCTGATATGTTAAATGGGTATCTCAGCCATTTGTCCTGGGTTTGAGACCTAACAATTAGTAAATGCTTTCTTTACCGGTTTCTCAGAGATTTTCATTTTGTTTTTTAATGAATCTCCACATATCTCATATTTTACAATAGTGGTGTAATTCTCTTATAGCTTTAAGGGGTTTCCATTGAAGAAATGAAGAAAGAAGGCCTTTGGGAAAACCATGTGATCTATTGGCTGTTTGGACATGTTTGGTGGACAGGAGAGGGAACGCAGAACGGCGAGAAAAGCTATTTTTATTACAAATGTAAACACTTGATATGCATATTTAACCTCTCAAGGCTAATTTAAATATAACCGTCCTGGCGGTTTTTCTTTTCCGCTGAGATGCAGCAGAAAAGTGTTTATGCTTTCCTTAATCATCAGATTTTTTTTAAAGGTTGCTGACCGGGACAATGATATTTTTGACTGCTCCAAAAATAGGCGCATGAACTACACCATACTCGGTAAGGGTCCCTCCTTCAAAGGCATCCGCTCTGCCACTCGGCGCTCATTTTTCATTCACCTACTCTGCGCCAGGCAGAGAGATGACTAAAGGCGTGAAACACGATCTCTACCCTTAAAAGGGCGGGTGGACAAGTAAACACAGCGCTCAGTTAATGCTGGTCTGCTGAAGTCATGGTGTAAGCTATGGGTCTGAGAAAAGCCTCTCTGTGGAGCCGCGCAGAGGCTTCAAGGCTCTGCTGGCAGGGGGTCTTCTGAGAGCCAGGCTTCGAGAGATGGAAACATTTGGGTCCAATGGGGATAGGAGGAAGGGACAAAATGTGTTCTGCCGCAAGGTGTCATGGAAACCAGACGACAAATACACGTTGGCTGTAGTACTCAAAAACCATTTTAATTTTTAGACCAAAAGAGCCGAAAATTGCAATTTTACATTTCACAATATAAACGAAAACTGGAAAAAAAATCCCCCTTCTCCCTCCAAAACTGTTCTCTTTAGGAAGGGCTCGGAGAAGCGTTCCTTGCTGTGCCGCTAAAAGCCACTCACAGTACTGTGCCCTTCGTGAAATAGAAAAAAATAATACAAAACTGATACAAAGAAAGCCCGCCCCTCTTATCTGTTTGGCTGAGTCATGCCAAGCAGAATGACACCAGCATGGGACCAGGGGGAGGTCTCATTATTGGAGGTCTTCATAGCCTTGTAGCCACCCACAAGTGGCCTCATTTCAGGAACAAGTACCACAGGCATGGTCCCAGGAAGTGGAGGGCCCATCGCCGGCATCATGGGAGGGCCTCACATATCTCCGCAGACAGCATCAGTTTTCCTCGCAAAGACTCTATTGATTCCCACACCAGCGGAGCGTGAGGACCCAGGTGCTAAATGGCCCGCTTCTCTAGTGAGTGAAACCCTGGGACTCCTCTGGGGCTAAATGTCACCATCTAAATAGTTTTGCTCACATTGTGACTGAAAATTTGTACAATGTAGTTAGTTTCCCTGGGTTACTTGAAAAATTGAATAGCTTATTTTGTTCATGGACATTTAGGAATCTTATCGGAATCTTCTCCTGATAAATTTGGCTCATGATACTGTTGGATTTTTTTTTTTAATTTTGTCTTGCCTCTTTGTAGAATTCCCCCTTCTCCAATATACAATACAAATTTCTTTAGTCTAACTTAATTTTTTAAATTTTATTTTCAAGTTGTTACCCATACCTGCTTTTTTCTTTATGATATTTGAGCTCCTCTTGAATTAAAAAAAATGTTTTTAGGCTGGTCTGTCATAAAAAAAATTTAGTTCTAATCTCAGAAAAGAACCTAAACTTGCTGTAGTCTGAAGGCCTACAACAATATGCCGTCATGTATTAAGCATTCTGCCCTTTCCTATTGAGCTGGGATTCTTCACCTTCACTAGGAACCCGCATCTGAGTTCTGCTCTCTTCCGGTTCAGTTCCGTCCTCGCTGAGGCTGAAGCCTTCGTGAGTCTTCAGAATCAAAATCCAGACACAGTGGGTTTAAGTACAGGAGCTTTTAAAACCAAAGGTTTAGATCCCACGTCTCCAGCTTCCTGATCTCGGCCAAGTTATTTCAGTGTGCAGGAGAACAAGCCATGGGGTGGTCAGAGGGCAAAATGCCTTATTCTTGTAGAGCCTGTAGAACAGTGTTGGGCTCACAGAGGTGGCCAAGTTAACTGTTTTAGAACCAGCCTTCGCCATCCTCGTGTATTGGGGGTTTGGTTTTCTTCTCAATTTTTTTTCATTACTGACCTTCAAAAAATTTTGGGGCTGCCTATTTTTGTGTGCACAGGTATGTGTCTGGGAGAATATGGGTGGTAACGAGCATGTCCTCTGTAGAGGGCATTGTGTTTCAATCTCACAGACCCAAACTCTCTAAAGTGTACATTAAAAGATTCATTTAATCTTTAAAAAATGAATTGCCAGTATTTTAGTGGGGTACAGGGGTGCATTACTTTAATCTCAGCACTTGGGAGGCAGAGGCAGGAGGATCTCTGTGAATTCAAGGCCAGCCTGGTCTACAGAGTGAGTTCCAAGGACAGCAAGGACTACATAGTAAAACTCTGTCACAAAGCCTGTTTTCTTGGGTGTTTTTGTATCACCTAGACGGGTCTAAGGCACCCTGGAAAGGTAGCTGGTGTGACCGAGGTATGGGAGGCTTCATAAGCAAAGAGCTTCTTATTTAGATCTCAAAGGACAAATGGATGTTTTTTTGGACCGAAAGGCGTGTAGGAGAGACCAGAGTTGGGAACGGGTTTGTATGAGGCTGATGGAGATGTGCATAGACATCACCTGTGAGCAGCAGGCTCCTGAGCGAGCGCTGGCGATGGAGGTGAAAGGGAAAGTTGGTGACCCTGGTAGAAACTGTAGTCTTAGGAGAGCTGACAAACTGCAATTGTACCCTGGAGTTCAATCACCCAGGAGGAGTCTCCCCAAGAAACCACTCTCACAGCATAGCTGATGTAAAAGCATGAGGATTTAATTAATTCTGTCACAACAGGGTCTTTCAGCATTTGAAAGACCCCAATAGCTGGTACAGGCTACTTTTAAAGCAAAAAGCCACAGAAACAAGGGGGGAGTCTGGGAGTTGTTTTCCAGCTGTTGGGATTGGCTTATTCAAAGGGCTATTACCAATAATTGGCTGGAGAGCGGTTGCCAGATCAGGTGAGGTAAGAGGAAACACTTGAGGGTTACTTTGACCCCTTCTCAGGGACTGAGTCAAAACATCCGGAACTGAGTCAACATCTTAAGGGTTATCTTGAACCAATTTCAATAACTGAGTTCTATCTGGAGAACATTCACAAAGACTCAGGGAGATGGAAAGTTCCCAACATTTCAGTACGTGTGTGGGTAACTGTTAGATTCCCGGTTCCCAGGGGAGGGGGAAAGCACTAAGGCTGAGAGGCCTCAGAGTTGTCTTAAAGTTCTACACAATGGACTGGAAAGCATGCCCATCCCATGTTACCCAGAGGCTCTCAGGTTGGGGAAAGTCAGAACCGAGGCCGTCAAAGCACGGCTCAATTTTAATCTCCAAAGACAAGGACTGAGCTGGTCTCATCAGCACCCTGTTCAGACCCATGTGCCACACGTGTTTGCTGAGTGCATATAGGAGCAGCACATCCAGAAAGGCGACTGTTTTGACGAAGAAATGAAATCGAGTTGCAGTGGTGAGTGGCTCTAAACAAACCAGAGGTAGCTCAGCTAATGAGAGAACATCATGAAGCCGTCTCCTGAGACACTAGCTGTCAATAAACGTGGTGAATGCCGGCTAAGTCAACGAATGCATACCAAATAGAAACAAAACTAAGGGGCGGTAGACACAGACAAAGACACAACTCTGGCCAGACCGACATGAGTGGAACAGCTGTCGATGCCACTGCTGGACTGTGGGTGACAGGCACAGGGTGATGGGAGGGCTGCTGCTGAGTCTGGGGGACTCCTGTTCCTGTTCTTACTGCTTCCCCCCTCGACATACCACTGAGTTCCCAGACGGCTCTGGCCGTCTGTGATCCGAGGTCCTGGGGAAGGTGGACATCTGGTCTACTGTTTATAAGCTCCAGCTTGACTGTCACTCACCAGTCTCAGCGGACAGGTTAATCAGCAAGTACTTGTGGGCCAGGGTGTCTGGCAATGGGAGGTTATGTAACAGCCTCCACTTTCAGGGACCTTACAGTTAGTAAGAGATGGGGAACCAAATGAACCTCCGTATTGAAATCCAAGGCAGAAAGTGGCAAGCCCTGGGGCAACGAAACGTTCCTGAGCACCGGGAGCCTATGAAGTAAGGCTCCCACACTAGCACCAAGCAGGAAAAGGACTTGGGACTCGATTTACCATCCTATCTGTGCTGTGCCCACTCCAGGTGCAGACAGCACCAGCCCACAGAGCTGAATGTACCCACAATGCTGTAGTTTCCTGTCTGGACACGCTGAAGTCCAGAATCCAGTCACGAGTTAGGTCTTGGGTGCTCAGAACCCAGACATGATTCCCTCCTGGTGGTGAGGTGCCCAGACTAGACAATCCACGCCCATTTTAGCCACAGGATAACTGAACTATGCATTGGTAAGACAATTGCGACATCAGTTAGTGCCAAACATTTAATAGTACACAAAATGCAATTCTGAATCACAAGTGGGCAGCTTCAGAGAGCATAGACTTCTCCAAAATGGTTCTAACAAGATTAATCCAGTTACTTGGTGCACTGTACCAAATCACCCACAAGTTACGGTGTAGCTCGAAACAGCCAATTTTGTTAGAGGTCACAGTTTTGTAGGTTTTTTAAAAAAAATATCTCTCTGTAGCAGTTCATGCTTGGAGATTTTATATTAAAAACTATCTTTTTAAATGAAATACACTTACTATAATGGCTGAGATGGAATGGAAAACCATGTTTTTTGTTTATGTTTTGTTATTTGCTTGTTGGTTTGTTTTTTGGTTTTTATCAAGACAAGGTTTCTCTGTGTAACAGCCATGGCTGTCCTGGAACTCGCTTTGTAGACAAGGCTGGCCTTGAACTCAGAGAGTTCTGTCTGCCTCTGCCCCCTGGGATTAAAGGTGTGCACCACCACCACCTAGCAGAAAACAATGTTCTTGTGGGCTTGGGGGGTCATCTGTTTCTCATGATGTTGATGAGGTGACCAGCTGGTAGAGAGTGAGGTTGAAGGGTCCAAGATGGCTCATTCTTGTGTCCAGTGACTTAGCAGGGAAGTCTAGAAGCTGGGACTATCCACTAGAGAAAACATATATATGCTGCCTCTTCCACATCTGGTCACAGGTTAGTAGGATTTCTTACATGGCTGCTCAAACCTCCAAGAGTCAAGAGTCACAGAAGCCACACTGCACTGTGTCACCTCCAGGACACCACAGCTCGTCCCCAAGGCAGGAGAAATGCAAATGCCTCCTAAAAAGATGAGTCTGAGAATTTAAATCCTGAGGCAAAATTGCCAGAGGAGTGGAACCCATTAAATAAGAGAGGCACGTTCACCGAAGCACAAGGGCTGACTCATTCTGTGCTGGATCGTAGGGAGAGACGGAGTAGCAGTCAGCAGGAATGACTCCCGTTGTGCCTGTTCATTCGTATGTGATGCCGCTGGTGGAGAAGGTATTAGTCTTCAGTTCTTTTTCTCTCTAAACAATAGACCTATATTTAAATGTATGGCAGCACACTCCTTTAAGTGCCCTTGCGCTTTGAAAGCAATATTGCCTGACTTTCAAATAAGAAGTAACTAGATCCCACCATGCCAGACTTATTATTTGGCAGTTTGGGTTTTCCCTGCATCCAGCAAACACAAGTTGACATGTGTATACTGTTGTTGCCTTTGGTATCCTGGTATTACCCCAAAAATGAAGATACATAGAATGTCACTGTGGAGAAAACAGTTTTAAACTTGGGATCCTGCTTCTTCCTCTTTGCTCCCTTGGGTTGGAGTGATGGAAATTTTACATTCACCGCTGGACTAGACCCCAAAGCATTCTTCTTGAAATAGGAAGGTTTTTGTGATTGAACTTCTCTAACGTGGAATAGGTAAGCAATCTACAAAGGGAAAGCGCTGTATTTTATACACCAAATGGAATGTTGGCCTCACAATAGAGGCAATGCAAAGAATGGCCACTTTAAGAAATGTCACTGTT
>JAQHUG010000053.1:2130221-2142375 GCA_028555095.1 Dicrostonyx torquatus
TCCCGGCAACCACATGGTGGCTCACAACCATCTGTAATGAGGTCTGGTGCCCTTTTCTGGCCTGTAAACATACACACAGACAGAATATTGTATACATAATAAATAAATAAAAATTAAAAAAAAAAGAAAAGGTTCCTAAAGGCCGGGGTAAGAAAGGCCACCCTTCGCATGTGTGGAGGCATCTGTCAATTGTTTAGAAGACAGCGGTGGAGAAACAACACACACGTTAGAGAAACCAGAGGCTACTATCCCCAGGAGCAAACATGCTCTAGTGCTTTCTGTATCACAACTAGCACAGCAAAATAATATTAACCACAATCCCTGCCAAAATTATCATCAGCATGACAGTTTTTTTCAATGCGACTTGGGGAAATGAGACATTCTCTGAAATAAAATCTATCAAATAAATAATGCAAAATGTGTTGAATTTCCCTAAGCAATTTGTGCGCTGGCGTCTGTAACAGGACAGGCAGTTCACACCAGAGCTGAGGTGCCCTGGTACTGTCCCTCTGAAAGCCTTCTCACAATAGTGTGCCAGTGTTCCCTCACCCCAACCCAGAGCAGGGAGCACAGTGGTGACTCCTCTCCTAACAATGGTGTCACTTTGTACCAGCTGTGAGCCCTGCAGTGCTGAGAAGGGACACCTCATTTCCCATGGATGAGAAAACCATCTGCGGATGCCAAGTCATCAGCAACCTAGACTGGATCTAGGTGATGCACGGAGACCCCTTCAGTCAGCCTTTGGAACAATGATGCTGCTTAGACAACAGTCGTTCATCAAAGAATATATTTGTGAGGCAATTCCTATACAGAGATCTGAATGCTTGACCTGAATACACATTGCAGAAAATCAGGAAATACAAAAATGCCTGACTCATCTCAACCCTCACATAATATGGTGCCCAGTAGAGGGTAATAGATCACACTTGTAATTACAGAATGGATTGTGCATTCTTCTAAACCTTTGCAGATGAAACTGGAGATGCAGACAAAAATTCATTATGTTGCTGCTTGAGGAAGAGAGAGGCAGCCTGGCTCGGCAGGGCTCAGGGTTAACCCCACCACACTGATGTCAGCTCTTGTAAGCGCTAGCCAACTCGGTTGAACAGTAAGTCATTCAAATGCCTATTTTTTCCATGAATTAACTAATTGCCTGATGAAATTTCTCAGAAGGGTCCTGGTAGTTTAACATCAGTAGATACAAGTCATATCTTCATTGATTTTTTTTTAAGTAAAAAATAGAGCCTGAACTAACTGCTTAGTGTAACTTAAAGTTGCAACTTTAGCTAAAAAAGACCCAGGACCTCTGCTGTTTTCTTACACAGAGAAATGCAGACCTTTTCACCATTGCCCCCAGCAATAAAATGGAACTAAAAATACTGGTCTGATCAAAGATTACCTACTAGAAAGAGATTAGAATAGAGCATTGTGGGTAACTCATTGTGCACTCAATTCAAGTTCCCTCCTTGGCCCATAAAACAGTAGCTTTTGCCTATTACAGATACCAGGAAAAGGGTGTGTCTCTCCCTTCCCCCTCCATCACCCCTCCCCCTTTTTGAGACAAGGTCTCTGTAGTCCTGGCTGTCCTGGAACTAGCTCTTGTAGACCAGACTAACCTTGAACGCAGAGATCGACCTGCCTCTGCCTGCCAAGCACTGGAATTAAAGGCGTGTGCCACCATGGCCTGGCTGAACAGGGCCTTTCTTCCTCATCGTTACCATATTCTCTGTCAGAAGATTGCTCAGGTGGAACCTCTGCAAAGCAGGAATGAAACAAGCAAGAAACAACCTCTGCATCTTAGTCTGTTACTCAGAATAGCTTGACTGCAGGACAAACACATTTTCTACCCCAACATGCAGGAAGAAAAAGGCATGTGTGAAGGAGACTTGGAACCTGTCATAGTCCAGTACAGTCAAGATCACATGGTCTTGTTCTGTTTAATAGCAAGGAATAAGGATGTCCATTTAGCCCAGTTCCATGCTGCAACTTCTAATTGGGATTATTGGTAATTAAGTGGAGATATTGATTTTCTATCTTCCACTTCATCTCAGGGAAAGAAAGGAAGACAAGAAAAAGAGAAGCATTATTTATTGTTCTTTCCAGGAATCCAGTCCTTTTAGATAATCTATTCCAGTTGATACGCTGATTCTTCATCAGATTCTTCCATTGAGGCAGGAATAGGAGCCTGTCGTATGCGTCCCTATGAATATCAGCAGATTGTGACCACCCAGGAGCCGGCTCTCTGAGAAGCCGAATACTGTCTGCAGTATTTGCTTACTTCTGCCCTATGAATATGTCTGCCATAATTGGTTGCAAACGGTCCTTGTGAAGATCCTAAACTCAAAGCAAGAAAGAGGCACACAGCTATTCCACAAAACTGTAGCTTGGTGCGATCTGCAAAGAACGCTGAGTTTCTGCAGGTACTCAGAAATCAATTCCCAAGATTACTGTGCGCCTTTGCCCATTTTGTTCTTCTGTAAAGAATAACGGAGCCTGGGGATTTATAAAAACTATAAATGTATTTCCTCACTATTCTGAACTCAGGGGAGACCAAGATGGAGCCAGAGGTATCAGGTAAAAGTCATCTTGTTGTCTCTCACCCCCCCTCCCCCCCCTGCAATGGTGGAAGGCAGAAGGGTAAGACAACATAACAGGAACATAAGCAGGGAAGACCACTTTCTTCTCATCCTTTTATAGCATCAGTTGCCCTTTAGTAGGGCAAAAAGGGTCCGGGTCAAAGCTCAGAGACAGAGTATTTCCTACCAAGCCCAATGCCTAGGGGTTTGACCCCAAGGGCCATCATAGGCAAATAACAAAGTCTTTTTACTATTAATTAGGGGACCAGCCAGTACCCAAACACCTCCTGTTTGGCCCATTTCTCACTTCCACAATACCTGGGGGTGGGGACAGAGACAGATACACACCGTTTTTTTTGTTGTTGTTGTTTTTGTTTTTCTCAAGACAGGGTTTCTCTGTGTTACAGTCCTGGAACTCACTTTGTAGACCAGGCTGGCCTCAAACTCAGAGATTACCTGCCTCTGCCCACCGAGTGCTGGGATTAAAGCTGTGCATCACCACCCACACAGGGAAACTTTTGAATGCATGGATTTTGGTGACTATATTTGTAAACAAGCTACCATATTATTATTTATTGAAATTGTCGTGTGCATATATTCCTGACTTAACTTCCTGTTGAAGCCCCACCTGTTATGCCCAGATCACAGAGTTCTCCCAAAACCAACTAGGAGACTGAGTCCTGTATGTAAAAGCAAAGAGCCTTTATTCTTACACAAGTTTGCAAACTCGGATTGTCTGTGTGTCCAGCGTACTGGAGTGATGGCAGCAAAGGTGGGGGTGAGGGGTTTCTAAGGTTCAGGACCCCTGATTGGCTGGCTTTTGTCTAGGGTGTCCTGGTGAAAAGCGATGGGTGTGTGCTGGCAGGTGATCCTATCTACAATGGTTGGAACATTAGGAATTTCCTTTGGATGGTCTGTTCCTGGGTGGTGCTTGGGTAATCTCAGTTTGTGGTCTTTCTTGGAACCAGGTATTGTCTAAGACTCAGGCCTCTAGTGAGCTTGTCATGGCTGGGTCTTCTACCACCCATGTCAGCATCCAGTTCAAACCATGTTTCTAGTTGGATGCTCTTTGCCTTCCTCCCCTACAAATGTCCTTCCTGTTGTCTCCCTTTCTTCTAATACTCAGACCTTTGAGCTGACCCAGCAGCAAAACCTCCCCAAGGACTGTCGGCAGCATCTGGAGATGTGTTGTTGACAATACTGGATAAAACCAGAGATGCAGAACATGTGAAGACAGCCTCTGCTCAACACTCCAGCTTGGAAAGAGCGTGGTGTCTTGCAAGGGTGGACTACCAAGTGAGGCAGAGCTGTGCTTGAGTTCTGGCCCTGGTCCTGGTGTTTGCCGGTTGTGCTACCCTGAGCCGAGGTGGCTGTGGCAGGACTGTCATTTAACCCCTACCTCTTCCTGAGGAAATCCTGGGAAGGAAAAGGGACAGTAGCCGCTGGAACTGCCTTGGAAGCAGGAAGCGGCAGCCGTCCAGGTAAACAAGCTGACAGAGGTGCAGAGAGCCGTCCTTATCCGAGGAATTCTGCCAGCAGGGGAACTTGATTAACAAGCTATTGAAAACTGGGCTGTGCTGGAATTGTCTCCCTAAACAAAGTCATAGAACCTGTGTGACCATGAAAGCGTAAATGGGATGTGTCAGGTAAGAAACAGCTGTCTCCTGTGTAAGGGCTGAAGCAGTACACGTCATAAGAGAGCCCCCTTTTTAGGGCCAGAACTAATCCAAACCCTGCAAAAAATCCGCTGGGGTTCTATACTGGTTCCTGTGTGCCACTCAGGTTCAGGAAATGACAATGACCTTCTCTTCCTTGTCCTCCTCCTCCACCCTTCCCTTCTCTTCTAGACAAGATCTTGCTATGAAGCTCAGACTGGCCTCGGACCAGAAGTCCCACTGCCTTGGCCTTCCTAATGCTGAGACTGTAGTCGTGGACTGCCAAGCCAAGCAGCTGGGTGTTTATTCTTGAAACCATTAGGACTTGTGAGGCAACTGGGAACGAGTGAGTCTGACTTGATAACTTGATCCTTTGTGTTATCCTGTGCCCTCAGCTAGACGCTTCATCGTGGGGATAATAATATCCAACCAGAAGAGCAAAGCAGAGGCGGCGAAGAAGGACCCAGAATGTACATACAGTGGACGCTAATCGCAGCTTCCGTGTGTAGCTTCACGGCTGTGACGGTGTGCCTGTGACGGCAGAGCCTCCAGGATGCACTGACGTCATTTGCTCAAACACCTCAGAGAGATCAGTTACCTCAGTCGCTGTTGCTTGAGTTTTCTTTTGGTTTGTTTTGAAACAGCGTCTCACAACATAGCCCTGGCTGGCCTTGGACTCACAGTTTGTCTTTCCCTACCTCTGGAATACTGTGATCAAAGGTGTGCCACCACACTTGGCGTAAGGGTTTATGTTAGCCATCTTGCACATACCCTCTCCCCTAAAGTCACAAATGCAGCAGAGGGCCAGTTACAGGTGTTAAAAAAAGAATCCCAGACAGGCGGTGGTGATGCACACCTTTAATACCAGCATTTGGGAGGCAGAGGCAGGCGGATCTCTATGAGTTCAAGGCCAACCTGGTCTACAAGAGCTAGTTCCAGGACAGGCACCAAAGATACAGAGATACCCTGTCTCGAAAAATCAAAGGAAAAAAATCTAAAACATACCAAATTTAAAGAGAAATACTAAATTTTCTGTGACATACACAGTTCAAAGATAAATGAACTTTGTTCTCACCAGATGTGACCAGAACCATAATCCCAACACTTGCAAGAGACCCTACCTCAAGAAGGAATGTTTCTCCCGAGCATTTGTTTAGCAGGCATTCACTGAGCACCACATGCAAGGCCATGAGGGTACAGATGTGAACCAAACAGCATGACCTCTGCCTTTTCGTGTGGAGCTTACAGGCTAGTGAAGGAACAGCCGTTAGACAAGCATCGGACAAACAAACGAGCTAATAGGAAGCCCGTGTGGTGCTCTGGAGTGAGAAATCAGAGTTTGAGAAAGTAGACAGAGTGTCTCGATGTTGGAAGCTGAGAGAGAGCAACCTTTACTCTGGGACGCTGCAGCAGACGTGTGGCGGGGAAGAGCCTGAGAAAGAAGGAATCCCTTTAGTGACCGTTTAAGGTTCCCGGTTAATTTTGGCACAGGGGTGGAGTGGTACATCATTTATGCCTATTGCCTCTTTCCTCTGTGTGCTGTGTTCTCACCGTGTCTCTTCCACACCATTCTTTGAGTGCTGTCTGCATTTGCCTCCTTTCTAGTCTTTCTGTTGACAACTTCATAGACAGACCCCTAGCCTCACACCCCATCTGTATGCTGGACACTCTGACCACCTTACAAGCTACAGAGTGAGGTATCTGCCCAGTGTGTCAGCTTCTACTTGGGTACAGGCACAAACATGACAGATAGTAGAGCCACATGGAGCTCTCTGTCTCCATCTGTCTCTTTCTCCAGTTTGTCCCCTTGCCATGGCTCCTGTGTCTTGACAGTCACCCATCACCTGTTTCCCATGCCAGAGACAATGTGGAAGCATTATGCCCCTCTCTCACACCTCTCTTCTGGAATCTACACCCCTTCACAAATACCTCCTGTCTCTATCTCTAACGCTACCATCCTGACTTGAAAAAGTAATCAACGTGTTTGTGTGTGTGTCTGCATATGTGTGTGCCCATGAACACAGGTACCCTCGGAGGCCAGAACACAGGATTGGGTTCCCTGGAGCTGGAGCTACAGGCTGTCAAGAGCCATGACATAGGTGCTGGGAACTGAACTTGGGTCCTCTGCAAGAGAGGTGTGCTCTCTTGACAACTCTGTCATCTCTTCGGCCCCATCCTAGTTTAGTCAATCACTTATCAAATTTTGTTACCACCCTATAAAAGCCTGGGGCCCTGTCTACCCCAGACCATCTCAACCATATTCCATAGGATTTGGCCAAAATTTAATATTGTTTCATTGCCACTTTGTTGTTGTTGGTGGTGGTGGTGGAGTGTGTGTGTGTGTGTGTGTGTGTGTGTGTGTGTGTGTGTGTTTGAAATAGAGTCTCACTATGTATCCTTTGCTGTCCTGGAACTCACTCTGTAGACTAGGCTGGGCTTAACACACAGAGATCCGCCTGTCTTTGCCTCCCAAGTGCTGTGATTAAAGGTGTGAACCACCATGCCAGGTAGGTCAATATTGTCAGTGCAACTGAGTGTTGAAAGGTCTTGCTTTGCCTTGGGAGGCAAAGACTCCCAATCCTTAAGGTGTATGGGAGCAGGGTGAAGAGTGTGAATGAGAAGTGAGGAAATGGTGACCAAACAGGAAGATAATTAATCTCAAAACCTAGCTGTCAGTAACAGAAACATGGTTTGGGGGTTTAGCTGCTTATACATTGAGTAGGATTTGCATCCATCTACCTGCTGACCTCATTTTCACTAACTAGGAGACTGTGGAGCTGGTTCCCTCAGGAGGAGGAGCAGTGCGTGGGAAGGGCCTGGGTGGGTAATTGGAAGTTCTCCGCTCTCTCCCAGCCCTGTAACCTTCTGGGTGCCCTTGCTGTGTGATCACAGCCTCCTCTTCCTGTTTCCCAAAGATGCCAACACATCTGTTAGCATCACAGAGTGATGAATATGAGGGAAGAATTAGGGAAGTGTGTTCTCAGAGTTCTCCCCTGGTCCTCTAGTGCCCTCGTGTGGCTTCCCAGGGAGCCTAGAACCCACCCTCTCTTGCAGCTCAACCTTTGTCATTCCTAGAGCCTCCGCTTCCTCACTGAAATTCAGTCCATTACTCACCCCTTCCCCTTCCAATCTTAATCTAACTGGTGAGCTGGAGCCAGATAAACTAATGTCGAAAACGAGGCACAGCCAGACTATGTCTATATGTTAGCAGCCTGGATTTAGATCCCTCGAGAGGCAGAAGCAGGAGGATCATCTTGAGCTTGAGGTCACCATGGGCCACATAGGGAGACTCTGTCTCAACAAACAAATGAAAACCCCAAATTCAAGTCATGTCAGAATCCTGGATAACATAAGTGCTTGGCTAGGGGAGTGTTTCAGACTTAATGTTAAGTGTTAACTAAGGAAGGCATTTCGAACCCGAGGAGGAGGAGGGAATGATCCATTGCTCTTGTAATTACACACAATTAAGCCCGTCTCCAACCTCCTGACTCATCCTGTGCGTGGTTTAACCACAGTTCGCCACTCTTTCTCTGACACAGTGACAAACACATCACATCACCTGCCTCAAAACATTTCAGAGGTTCTTTTCTGTTCCCCACCCTACCTCCCTTTTGGGGCTGATGACCCCATCCAATGTCTGGGGTGGAATTATTTGAAGATAATATGTAGTCATCCCTCCATATTTGCATTACATTGCATTAGGTATTATAAATAACCTATGAATGATTTAAAATACGATAGAGAGATTGCAGTGGCTGCATGTCAAGTGTGTGCTATTTTATAGCAGGGACTTGATTATCCTCGGATTTTTGGCATCCACGAGTGGTCCTTGGGCCAACCCCTCTGCATTCCGAGAAAACACTGTTTCCCACACTTCCTCCTCCTCCCACCGAGACTAGATGATCATCTTTCATCCAAAAATATGAAGACCTCAAGGTCAGAAAAAGGTTTATATGGAAGAAGTGGTCATGGCAAGAACTGATACAAACTTTTCTCTTTATTTTAATGCTACTTTATTAATTTTTCTTTTTAATGCTATTTCATAGTTTTTGAGACTTGTGTTGTTACTGCCTAGGCTGGCTTTCAGCTCCCCCAGATGTCTTGTCCCCCTGCCTCTGCCTCCCGAGAAGCTGGGTTGTAGACATGTGCCTTGTGCCTGGAAATCTGAGGTTACTACAGGTTACCATGAATCTGTGAGAAATAAGGTGCTATCCCTTGGACATTCTGCCCAGGTCCCAGCAACGGTGACATTTTAGAAAACCACAGATAATGTATATAGGTGCTGATGCCACTTACCCACCTTATCAAGACTTTCCCAATTTCACCCATGTGTGTTTGCATTCGTGTAGGTTTGTGCATGTATCAACTGAGGACGTGACCGCTCCAAGGTATGGTCGAGGGGAAGATTTTCTTTGTGGACGTGAGGGAAAGAACAGCCCAAGGCATCTGGGAGAGTCCAGAACAGGGAGAGAAAGTAGCAGACTAAACATGGCCAGGAGACTGAACAGACCGAGTCAGATGAGGCAGGGGTGGAATGAGAGTATGGGCAAAGAAGACCAATATAGAGGGACAAGAGAGGGGGCAACAGAGGGGGCAAGAGAGGACAAGAGAGAGGGGGCAAGAGAGAGGGGGCAAGAGAGAGGGGGCAAGAGAGAGGGGGCAAGACAAGAGGCAAGACAGGGGGCAAGAGAGGGGGCAAGAGAGGAGGCAAGAGAAGGGGCAAGAGAGGGGGCCAGAGAGGGGGCCAAGAGAGGAGGCAAGAGAGGGCATGGTTAAAATGGCAGGGTTATACAGGAATGAGAAACTGGGGGAAGGGAAGCCCACAGCCTGGAGAAGTTTAGGGTATGGAGCAGGGTGAGAGTAGCTGAGGGGAGCCATGGATCCTGAGTGAGTCTGAGTTTTTTGGTATGCCAGTAGGCACCCCAGTTAGCCATTTGCCCCAAGTTTCTTTCCATTCTGACAATGCATCCACCCCCACAGTCAAGAAAAAGAAGCTGTTGTATCTTGCTATTGCTACACTAAACTCCTCGCCCATTTCACACTCCCAAGACCCAGCCATCGCTAATTCGGCCTCTTCATTTGTAAAGTTTTGCCTTTTTGAAGATCTATAAGGGGATCTTCTGGAGAGGCTCCTCCCACTCCCGGCTTCCCGTGCTGAAAGCCCAGGAGATTCACCCAAGTGTTGAATTCATGAACAGATATTTTAAACTTCGTTTAATCTAATATTTGCTTAAGTACATATGAGCACGCTGGCAGACACTTGAGTCACTGAGCAGAAAAGCAACAGAAATGTGAAAGAGCCAAGGTTGAGAAATACAGGTCGGCTTGAACAGGACTTCAACCCCCAGACTAGCGTCCTTGACAGGGAGAGCCTGGCCCTGTTTGCTAGGGTGGGTTAGCAGGAGCTGAGCTCCTCTTGTCTGAAGGAGTAGACTCTGCAGGACTCAGAGTACCCAAACTACAGCTGCTGCGGCAAGACCTTAGCTAGAGGAACAAAAGCAGCCTTTGGGGACCTGAAAAGTAACCTAGGCAACTGCCACTGTAACCCATAATGTCACCCACCTCTACAGAAAAGCCAAAAGAAAACATAATTACTGCCTGGCATTGTGGTCTAGCGGGTGAAGTTAGAGGGTTTGTTTGCATTTTCCCTGGTAACAAGTTGATTCCTTCTCCTCGGTTATTACAATAAATAAAGGTATCATGGACATTTGTGTACAGATCTTTTTTCTTTTTAGTTCTCTAGGGTAAATATACAAGGGTACAATTGCCGGGTCACATGGTAACTGCATGTTTGGGTTTAAAGACAGTGCCGATCTGTTTCCCACACCAAACCTGTTGATACTCCCACCAGCCATGAATTAATGGCCCACACATTTAGATTTCAATCTTCTATTACTTCTTGCCCAGTCAACCCATACTGTCAGAAGGTGGGTAGCCCTCCGTGTCTGTCATTCATAACGACTCCTGTTCAAAGACTAAGAGCAGAGGATTGAACCAAAGGAAACGGTCACTGTTTGGGATAGTAGTGAACGCTAACTGCATGCTTGCTGTTTGCGAGGCTCTGTATTTATATTTATTGTATTACCTATAGGCTGGCCCTATCACCACCTTCTACAGCACAGGTCAGATGCCCGGGGCTGTAAAAAGAGCATCATCTTGCTCATCATTACAGGTAGTAGGTAGCAGAGCTGGGACTTCAGTCTAGGGCAGCGGTGATCCTCGCTACATGACTGTTCTGTCTCCTATCTAATGATGAAAACAAACAAACAAATGAATAAAATCCTCCTGTGCTATGCAGGTTGTTATAGTGAGGGCACTGTCTTTCCAAATGTCAACATTGCCTTCTACTCTCTCTGGGAATTAAGGTGTAGCTTTTATAATGTGTGTGTACACTTGTGTGTGTGTGTGTGTGTGTGAGAGAGAGAGAGAGAGAGAGAGAGAGAGAGAGAGAGAAAGGAGAAGAGAGCGATCCAACAGCTATACAACGATCTTCCCTCCAAAGTTATGAGTATTTTCAGCTAATGTGTTTCAACACAGACCTAATCTGTCACTCGGGAATGATAGAATAGCCTAAATAGTATGGGTAAAGAATCAAGGAGAAATTACTCACAATACAACACACTAAGTAGACTGTCTCGGTAAACACTTCCCCTATTTAAGCAGAAGCAAAAGGAAAATAAATAATGCAAAGATTATGTAAATAACCAAACACACACATACACACATATGAGCAGATATGAACAATCATTTAAAACACAAGGCAAAATGAAGTATGGAAGAAACTATAATTTAGATTAAGAAAACTTCACTGCCAGTTACAAAATATAGAAAAGCTTACCAAGATCTCAAGAGCAAAGAAATAAAGCAAGAGGTAGCGTGGGAAACAGATGAGTCAAGAACACAAATTGAGGACCAAAATAACACCCAAGGGAACTAGCGTTTTGGAAAGAACAAGACCTCGTAAGTGGAACAGAGGTGCAGGGGTGACAGCGAGGGGCGCCCTGAGATCAATGTCACACATTCAGAAACATGAGAAAGCCCTCCCAGGGAAGAGGGCCTGTAAGTCAGGCACAATTCTGCGTGGGGACAGCAGTGTCTTTAGGTACAGAATCATAAAAATGAAGCTGAAACAGACCTCAAAAAAGAAAATTTTCTCTACAATAACTGAAGAACTCAATATATATATATATATATATACGTATATATATAAACTATATATATAAACTATCTGAGTCCCAGAAAATAAGTAATACAGGATAATTAAAACAGATGTATGTATGACCTGGTTAGACGGGTGACTTTGGGACTCAAAAGGAAGAGTTAGAAGGGCCAGCGAGGGGAGGTAAGTCCCCTGCCTGGGACAACCATGCTGAAATGATCTAGACCTCTCTTCAACTCTCAGCATCACGATGAATGGCAGTATCTGGTACCAGCATGGTACCAAGAACTGTACGTGGATCATCCCACTTGATTACCATACAAATTATCCATCTTTGTGTTATCAGCAAGAGAACAAGGCAGGCTAAGTGATCTGAGGCCCAAAAGGAGGGTGGGCAGAACCGAGATTCAAATTCAGTAGGTCTAATTTCCCAGCTGCCCAGGCATACTCTATTGTCTCAAATGAATACAGTACCTTAGCATGTTTTATCTTTGCATGTTTTATCTTAGCATGTTTTATCTGAGCATGTTTTATCTGAGCATGTTTTATCTTTGCATGTTCTATCTTAGCATGTTTTATTTTAGCATGTTTTATCTTCGCATGTTCTATCTTAGCATGTTTTATCTTAGCATGCTTCATTTCTTGTGTTGCCCGGCTTCATCTCTAGTGAGCTTCCCCAGAAGAACCACACTTGCTAAGGCCATTCATGTTTAAGAATGTGCTCACTGCCATTATTTTAAGACAATGGGACTGGTTGAGTACTT
>JAQHUG010000053.1:2149623-2165370 GCA_028555095.1 Dicrostonyx torquatus
TCTCCCTCTCCTCTCCTCTCCTCTACAACATACTCTCAGCAAGTGGATTTCAATTTGCTTAATTTCACAGGACTGACCCCAAGACCCCGCAAATCTATGATTTCTACTTGCACGATAGCTCAGTAGCTGCTTCCAGGCTTCCTGTGAACGCTCTACAATCGGGCAACTGTCAGTTTCCAGGAAAGCCAGAAGGCTCCTTCTGTACTCTTCCAGCAGTGACCATCATTTGAGCAGCTTTTGAAGCCTGTATTTTGGTTTTCCTGCCCATTTATTAGCCTGACAAACGCTTGTTATCACCTGAAGTATTTGCATTCCAGGCCTGCTGTCAGTTTCCACAGAGCATCTCTTTGCCCTCTGGAAACCCTCTGGGTCCTCTGAATGGATTTTTCTAGAAAAAGAGCCCTGGAGTTCATGCAGTCCAGTGGACTCCAGGCTCCCACTGCAGACTTCAACAGCAGCATTGACGGTACCCTTGGCACATATCCTGCACCATCCTGGAGGTGACACAGCTATCGCTGGGTACCCCATGCTACAGACCCTGGGGTGAGAGATTCAGAAATAGAAATAAAGACCATGTGTTGTTGTTTGGAAGCGAGGTTTCACTCTGCACCTTGAGCTGGTCTAAAAGTCACCATACAGGTTAGGCAGGTCTCAACCTCACAGAAACCCACCTGGCTCAGCCTCCAGAGTAATGAGGTTAAAGGCGTGCTCCACTATACAGAGGGGCTGTCTGCCTTGAACGTGACTGTAAGCAGCAACTAGGTCTACAATCCAGCGCATAAGAAAACATAAAACCAGTAAAAAAAAAAAAAAGAAAAGAAAAAAGAAAAACAAACAAACTACGGAGTAAGCAAACGGAGCTCTGAGAAATCAAACACAGGAGAAGCTGCAGGGAGTGACAAGCTGATTTATAGTTGTGCGCATCCTTAGACGAGGAGGGGAGGTGTAACCCAAGGAGACTCTGGTCTCGTTCCTACACTCTCAAGGTCACCTATCTCCCCACTTCTCAACACTGACCACTTGAACTTGCCTCTCTTAGACCTTCCCAGCCCTGGTCAGATTCCTCAGGCTGTCATAGCTCCTAATGAGTGAGCACTACAGGACCAAGCTGCCGCAGATGACCCAGTGGGTTGTATTAAACAGTTCTACTGCTCTGACAAGACACCATGACCAATGCAACTTATGGACCACTTTATCTGAGTTTACGGTTCAAGAGGGATAAGAGTTCACCATGGCAGGGAAGCATGGCCGCAGATGGCAGACATGGTGGTCAGAGCAGGAAACTGAGAACTTATGTCTTCATCCTCAAGCACGAAACAGAGGGAGCAAACTAGAAGTAGAGGAAGCTTTTCACTCTCAAAGTCACGCCCAGTGGCATGTATCCTCCAGCAAGGCCATTCTACCTAAACCTGCCCAGCTGGTGACCTAATGTCCAAATGCCCAAGACTGTGTGGGACGGTTCTCATTCAAACCATCACACGGGTGTACATGTGTAATCCCAGAGGCCGGGATGCTCAGGCACCAGGATTGTGAGAGCTGCATAGCAAGACGCTTCCTCAAAAACAGTGGGGAAGAAGGAATACATAATCTAGGGAAGACACAGCCAGAGGCAGAGCGGAGTGTCGGGTGGCAGAAGAACGGAAGTGAAGACAGAGGCAGGCCATGAAGAAACCAGCGAAGTAGAAGCAGGGAATCACTGCAGAGTAAGAGCTGGGGTTGGAGATGTGGTGCCAGATGATAAAGCGTATTAGAAGCACAGGCAATTGTCAATGGGTTATGTGCCGGAGTCTGTTCTGCCACACCCACCGTGTTGACTGTGTGACACAAAAGCACACAGGAATAAAAGGGGAGGCTCGTGCTTTCCGGCTATGCCTCCGGGGTTCCGCAGTAATCAGTTTAAGTAGTAAACTCCAATGAAGGATTGTGCTCTCACCGCTGCCCTCTACTGTCTGTTTACTGTTAAAGTCTTTTGCTATACCTGGCCAAACACGTAATTTTACCAGAGGACCCTTTGATGTCCCTGAAAATGATAATTCTGACTTTGATATTAATACAGCACTCAAGATGTCTCCAGTGTTTCAAGCCCTTGTGCAAATTCTAGTCGTAAGCATTTAGAGATCAATAAAAAGAGTATTTTAGATAGGTTACAGCAACAGAAACTCTCCCTAAGTAAAAACTGACGATTTAGGATTAAGATCCAGTTGCTATTAGAAAATCTCCATTCTAGAAATATAGAAATTAGGAAAAGACTCCCTTACAAGATTAAGCATTCCAGCCCATAAAGTAATTTAACCAAGGAGGAAATTTATGACCCACCAAACAAAGGATAGGGATTTATGGTAGGAGCCAGCCAGGAGCAGAGAACTAATTAGGCATGTTTGGTCACTAGATAAAGTAAAGATAGGATGAGAAACAGGGACAGCCACAGTAAAATAAGAGCTTTCTAGATAAGGCGAATCCACTTATCTAAGATCTGAGTTCTTAAGGGCAAGAATTCCTCTTCTAAATATACCTTATCTAATACCTGTCCCGGATGATGTACTTTCCATAAAATTCACTGAAAGAAGCTTTCTTACTATGTCAACTAACGATATATGACCCTCTGAGTTGTTCTTTGTTTGAAAACTATATAATGGAAATGAAAATTCAGTAAAGTTGCAGCAGATTCAAACCACTCTCTTGTGTGTTGGTCTGTCTGTCACTCGCCTAACTCGTGCCCTCCTGGAACCAAGACCCTGATTCCCCACGGTCTGTGGAGCTTCTCTGAGCCGGTCTGTGGCACTGTTCCTTACTTGGTTGTTCAGAGTGCAGACTGGTTCAGACAGAATGTGGCTCAGGTTAACAGTGGTAGAGCAAATCCTGTGTTTGATTCCTGGTTTCGCTCAACACACAACTGTGTGTGTGCACGCGCGCACGGGTGTGCACCATAGTACAAGCACGGAGGTCATAGAACAACTTGCAAAATTCATTGGTCTCTTCCCTCCATGTGGGTTCTAGGGATCAAACTCAGGTCATCAGGCTTGGTGGCAAGTGCCCTTATTACTGAGCCATCTCCCCAGCTCAGTTATACTCTTTAATCACACTTTTTTCTTTCGCCCCCTTTCTTAGGTAAGTTATATTTCATCACACAAACGACAACTTCTTTGTTATAGTAGTAACTGTTCATTTTCCTCATCTGTCTTTGCATTTTTTAACATTTATTTATTTATTTATTTATTTATTACCAGTATTTCGGAGGCAAATAAAGAGAACAGGCCCAGAAACAAGGGTAGCCCCTCCCCTAGACATTAAAAAAAAACAAAAGCAAATAAGCATCCAAGGAAGAGAGAAAAGGGTCAGGGTGCAAATTCCAGGTGTACGCTAAGTCAACCCTTGCGGGAGTTTTTCTGAGGCAGGTTAGGGAGCGGTTATTAGTTCAATTAGTCTCCACAACTCCCTGGTTCTTAACTCCCCATGGAGGAAAAGTAGCCATCTTAGCGTTCTCCCTAAGCGGAAATGCCTTTCAGAAAGACAGGAAGCAGGGGAGGAAGCCTTTCACCTGGTGATGAAAGCAGGCCACCGAGACCAAAGCCCTGGTTCTATGCCTGCATAGATTCAACACAGCTCTCAGGCTAAGGATTCCCACGTGTAGAAATGAGGCCATGGGAAGTGCTTCCCTGTGTACTCAGCCCGCGAAACCACTTTAGACAGATTATCGCATTGATGACCTAAGAACATGTAAATTCAGGCAGCACTAAAAACACACAGTGGGCTCCTGCCAGGCGGCTCAACAGGTAAAGGTGTTTGTTGTGTAAACCTGGGCTCTTGCATTTGCCCCAACAAACCAAGCTGTGTGTCACACCTGAGGGATCAGATCTAGAAAGAGCAAAACTAAATTCCCCAACAGGCCAGTATCACTTGCGCTATACTGACATTTCTCTCTGCTTTAATCTTCACCCCAAAGAAGGAACAATTTGACGTCAGTCCCTTAATCTCATGCCATTCTGTGACCTTGCAAGGACTACACGGAGCCTTCCTTCCACTGCGGGCTCTGATGCGAACTCCAGGTAAACCATGGGCAGATTTAATTTAGGGCTCAGAGAATTGGGGAATCTCTTGTGGTGGAGAAGATCCACACATTTGGTGACATAAACATGAATATAGAATATAATTCCTTTTGAGCCGGGCGGTGGTGGCGCACACCTTTAATCCCAGCACTCGGGAGGCAGAGACAGGCGGATCTTTGTGAGTTCGAGACCAGCCTGGTCTATAAGAGCTATTTCCAGGACAGGCTCCAAAGCTACAGAGAAACCCTGTCTCGAAAAAAACCAAAAATAAAATAAAATTCCTTTTGAATGCGTATATACACCCCGAGCTTCCGCTAAACTAAAGGCTAAGACTATCATTGGGCACTACCTGAGACGTCCACACTTAAAATGTTTTATGATTGAATAATTTTCTCAAATACTACCAAAATACGGTAGGATGGAAAAATTCCAGACTTTACAAAATCTAAACAGAACCTCTAGAAAGAAAAATATTATATATAAGTCAGAGGTTGTGGCAAAATGCGAACAATTAACCAGTTGCATTCATATTGACTTCTGAAACTCACCAAAATGAAAGCAAAGAGAACAATAGCAAATTGAGTATATAAGGCCAAGACAAAAGGAAAGAAGTCTGCCAATGTCCACAAGTTTCTGCAACCTGGAACTTGGCTCCACACTGACAAACTGTAGAAAGTGAAAATCCAAGCCTTCGATTGATGGTGAGTATTGAATAAGAGAGGCTAAAAAGAACTAGGTATTGCTGTGGTTTGAATCTGAAATGTCCCCGGAGGCTGTGTGTTGAAGGTTGGCCTGTAGCTACTAGAGCAATTGGGCGTGGTGGAGGCGGGGCCTAGTCGGAGGCGGGGTCTAGTCGGAGGCGGGGCCTAGTTGGAGGCGGGGCCTAGTTGGAGGCGGGGCCTAGTTGGAGGCGCGTTAGTCAGAGGCGGGCCTTTGGGAGAATATTTTGCCCAGTGGTTTCTCCACCACACTTCACTCTACCTTGCTGTTTCTGCCTCGCCACCTGACCTAAAAGCAACAGACTCGCCACATGACCTAAAAGCAACAGAGTTGGTCAACCATGAGCGGAAAACTCCACAACCAAGAGCCAAAATGGCTTTTTATCTTTAAGTTGATTTGCTCAGGTATGCTGTCGCAACAGCAAAAAGTGACCAACAGTAATTCAGGCCACTAACCAACGGGAATTCTAAGAAGGAAAAACACCAGGTTGTCAGAAGACAAGGGTAGCAGTCGGGAATAGAAAAAGGGAAATTAGCTGGGAGTAAAGTAAATCCCAGAAACACGTTTCTAACAGGCGGTCGCGAAGGGGCGTCCCCATGCCTCCCGAGAGAAGGCTAATAACCAAACCCAGATGGTACCCAAAGAATCCAAGGACGTTTTGCATATTGGACTATAAGCATCTCTTCCTTTAAGTCCCCTTTCCCTCAACTTACTTCCTAGTGTGCTGGCAATCAATGCGATGGATGCAGAAAAAGAAAGAGGAGAATAGTTTTCAGTGCTGGAAGCTGTGGGGGCGGTCTCCTGTCGCTCAGACTGGTTTTGAATACACTGTTTAGCTGAGGATAACCATCCCGCCTCCCAAGTGCTGGGATTTCAAGCATGCACATTATTCCCATATCTCCCACCTCCAGTTCAAAGAGAAACTCTCAACAGTAAAAATACAGACTTCGTATGCAGTCTGTCTGAATTCAGAAATAACAGGAGAAAGAAGTCTTTTGTGGAAGGAGAGCTAGGTTTGTATAGCCCTGATTTGGTATCCAAGGAAAATCAGAAAAGCTGGGCCATTGAACGCTAAGCAGCAGCAGGGACCACACAAGACAAAGAATGTGCACACACCGTAAAAACACGCTCGAAACCAGAGTCCTGTGACCTCTTGATTAGCATCTTGAGCCTCTGGACGTGAAGTAATTGTCCTGTTGCTTGAGCAGTTCCAGCTGCCTGTAGTCAAGGCAGAGGTGGCAGAGTCCACATTCCCACGCAGCAGCTGGAGTTGTAATAAGCATGGCCTCCTTTGTGGCCTCCAGACGCCATTTTGAAAAACTTTCAATGTTGCTTTCATCATAATCTCCTTCTTATCTGAGTACTTACAAGGAAAAAAGAATACGCACTTATTAGATTGATCTACAGAAACATTCATGGTGAGACAAGAAGTTATTCCGTTTACTGGGACCAAGGAGCTTCCAGGGATCCTAACCTTTTCAGGGCAGCAGCAAGGAACACCTTTCCAGCCAGGATGGGTTGGTGACCCTGACCCGAAGCCTGGCGACAAGAAAGGTGACTTGGAAGTGTCAGTGGGAACGGGTAGCATGTGTAATCAATCCGTTCTTCACCTGCAAGCTCCAAGTATAGGAGTCCTCCACCCGTGGATTTGTTGAAGAACTAGTAAAGGTTGTGCTGTAGGAAGCTGGGAGTTGCACCCTAAGCGGGGGTGGGAAGCAAGGCACGATTATTACAAATGTTAAGCTTATAGCTAACAAAACAGTCACTGACTCTACAGTAGAAACCCGAGAGATATAGAAATGGGGCAAATAAGTAGAAACCAGAGCGGGGGTAATGAGAGTCGTTTTATCTCTCCAGGGGTTGAATAAACATGCAATTATGTCAGACACTAAGACAGCATGCTAAAATTTTAGGAGTGATAAACAAAACACTAGACACAGAATGTAAAACTTCCTCATCAGTGGGGGATGGTGGGGTGGAGGCAGGACAGACACCAAACTCATTTCAATAGGAAGATGAAGGACTAGAGGAAATAAATCCAGTTACAGAGAGAAATCGAGAAAGATATCCAACATCAACCTTGGGCCTACACACATATACATGCACACACATGCACGCATAGACACACACACAAGCACATACAGACACACATACAGATACACACACACAGACACACACATGTGCCCTTGCACATACACATGCACACATACACACACACACACAAGCACACACAGACACACATGCAGACACACACACACACAAGCACACATATACCCATGTGCCCATGCATATGCATATGGAAAAGAGAGAATAGCAGAAAAACCAATTAAAATGGATTACAAACTTTAAAATCTGAAGTGCTGGAACAGAGGAACGTATAGGGAAAACACTTTGAAATACAGCACAAGCAACAAAGTTCTCAGCAGGACTCTACTAAGGTGGGAAGTGTCCACAGGTTAACAATGAGATTGCATGACACCGAAAAGAGGAACAGGAGAACACTAAGCAGAGTGGGAGGCAACTTACAGAGGGAGAGAAACCTTTGCATTCTGTACTTCTGTAGACAGGGGCTCATATCTAGAATAAAGGGCCGAGATTGCTCAGCAGGTAAAGGGGCTTGTTGGGAAGTCCGAGGACCCCAGTCACCTGAGGTCAGTCCCTGGGATCAATGTGTTAGTAAGAGAGAATCAACTCCTGTAAGTTGTCCTCTGACCTCTGTTGACAGAGGTTTGTCCTGCCCAGTCTCACAGTCGTTTAGCCCTAAAGAAACACACAGAGGTCTACATTAACTATAAATTATAATTATTTATTAATTATAAACTGACTGGCCCAGTAGCTCAGGCTTCTTATTAATTAATTCTAATAACTTATATCAACCCATAATTCTTGTCTGTGTTAGCCATGTGGCTTGGTACCTTTTTCGGCAAGGCAGCCACATCTTGCTTGCTCTGTGTCTGGCTTCCTTTGCATCTGGGTGACAACTGCAGACTGAAATGTCTCTCTTCCCAGAATTCTCGTTGCCCCATCTCTACTTCCTGCCTGGTTTCCCCACCTACACTTTCTGCCTGGCTACTGGCCAATCAGTATTTACTTAAAATACAAGTGACAGGGTACAGACCATTGTCCCACAGCAGACCTCTTCATTTTCCCTCTTATCTCATTTATTTGAACTTGCTTTGGGGGGCCGGAGAGCTGCCTCCATGGTTAGGAGCAATACTGTTCTTGTGGAAGACGTGCGTTCAGGTCCCAGTGCCCACATGGCAGCTCACAACCACCTGTAACTCCAGCTCCAGGGGATCCGATGCCTGCAGCCTCAGTAGGCAACTGCTCCTGTGTTCATAGACCTCCACACTGTTTTACATGTAACCAAATAACATTAGCCAATATTTAAAAGTAGCGAGGTATTTTCTAGATCTTTTGGGACCAGGTCTTTATATGTGTCTTATATCTGGAGCTCTCAGTGACTAGCAAAATTTCAGGGATGGAAGAGTCACGTGTAACTGATGTCTCCAGATCATGAAGAGGGGATCCTGGAGAAATTCTGACACCTGTATCACAGGAGAGACATGTGCAAGATATTTGCTGAAACAGTTTTCTATAAAGAGAAAATGATGTTGAAAAGAATAGATAAACAAACAATGACTTCTTTGTATAGCATACTACTACCCAGCCATCAAAATGGAAGAACCATAGCCATATGTAGAGATATGGATAAGTATGTTAAGTGTGAGCTACAAATCATCATATGTGTGAATTTAAAACACACACAACTCTAACCTGTGACATCTCTGACTGGGAGAAGTTGGCAGCCAAAAGTGGGATTGCAATGCCCATAAATTCAAGAAGATCTTTACGGCCGGGCGGTGGTGGCGCACGCCTTTAATCCCAGCACTCGCGAGGCAGAGGCAGGCGGATCTCTGTGAGTTCGAGACCGGCCTGGTCTACAAGAGCTAGTTCCAGGACAGGCTCCAAAGCCACAGGCTTCGAGAGAGACACAAAGCCTGTCTCGAAAAACCAAAAAAAAAAAAAAATAGAAGATCTTTACTCTGGGGAAGAGAATCGAAGGTCAGGGAAATGTGTTGGAGGTGGGAGTACTTCAAGTTCAAGATCAGTGTGGGCCACTCAGTGAGACCTTATCAACAATAAATAAAGCATAAAAGGAAAACCCCTTGTTGAGCAACAGGACAGCCATGCTATAGACTAATTGTGTGGTTCTCACCTGGCTCTTTGTAAAGGGCAGCGCCTCCCTGTCCCCTGCACCTCTATACAGGAAACAGTATTCCCCTCAAGGCCGTTGCTGTGGTAGAAGAGAGAAGGAAAATAGCAGAGAGACCTCACAGGGTTCAAGGGCTTACTTCCAGCCAGTGTGCCAGGCAAGTACAACAAACATTCTTCTGTACTGAAGAGGGGACTAGAGCTTAGACACACTGAATTACAGATGTTCAAAGTTGTGCTTTTCTTTTTTTCTTTCCCGTTCCTTCACTTTTTAGCATTTATTTATCCGCTCTCCTGTGTGTGGAGTGCATGCCATGTGTGCACATTTGGAAGTCAGAGGACAACTTTCAGGAGTGAGTGTTCTCCTACTATGTGGGCTCTGGGGACTTAAGTCAGTCTGCCTGGCTTAGCAACAAGTGCTTTTACCCACTGAGCCACTTCGCCCACGCAGAAATTGTACTTTTCATATTAGAAATTTGAGATTGAGTTTCAAGTTCAGGGCCAGTTATTTAGAAAAATTCAAATACTCTAAAAAAAATCTACAAGCAATTTCACCCGAAGATAATTGCTTATTGGCCAATGCCAAGGAAACTTACACCCTTCCCCAAAGACTCAAGCCATTGCTTATTAACTTGAGAAAAGGAGACCAAGGGAGCAGACACATGTGCCGTTTTGTAGAAACCATGAGCTGGGACAATCATTCTGGCCCCAAAACAAATTTCTTGGAAAACAACGTGGGGCCATTGTGCTGGAGGTTCCTTGCCTTACTAGTCTGCTCCTGTTGTTTGCCTTCGGGTCTCAGAACAGTACCATCCCTGCCATCACCCTGCTCACGAGAGTAAAATTCAGTTTTCCAGTTGCTCAATTATTTATGAGCTCAGCTGCTGTTTAGATATTTTATGGAATATTTTCTAAATAAATATTTTATGAGCAGCCAGAGGCTATCGGTATTTGATGTCTTTCAGAAATTACAAAATGAAATTTAAACTGCACCGTACAAAGACAAAAAGAGTCCTCGTTGATGGAACATGCATTGCACAGCCTGGATAATTTAGGTTAAACAGGTTGCGTCCATGGGTTTTGAATTTAGATAAATTTCCTTTAACAGAGAAATAGAATGGCACCATTTTCCACTCTGCTATTCAGCTCTGAGGTAGAATGTGATGATCTTGTGCTTTCAGAGTCAAATGCGGGTCCTGAGTTTTAATCTGCATCTGTGTTTTTGTTGGTTTGCATTTTAAAAAGATGTATTTATTTTTATTTAACGTGTATAGGTGTTTTGTCCATATGTGAGTGCTGCACATGTGTACAGCACCTCTGGAGACCAGAAGAGGGTGCCAGATCCCCTGAAACTGTAGTTACATAGAGCTGGCTGTGTGCTATCTGGGTGCTGGGAACTGAATTGGGGTCCTCCGCTAGAGCCGCTGGTGCCCCTAACCACTGAGCCATCTCCCCAGGCACTAGCCCACATTGTTTCAAAATCATCAGGTTAGTAGGGATACCTTCACAACAAGAAGTTTGATATTACTTTCCAAATTCCCACTACTTTAGCCCAAACTAAAAGTTTCAGTGGTTTTTCTGGATATGATTGCAGCATGGAGATTCCGAAGTTATGCACCTTTGAAAACATGATCAAAAAGAGGGAGAGAGCCGGGCAGTGGTGGCGCACGCCTTTAATCCCAGCACTCGGGAGGCAGAGGCAGGTGGATCTCTGTGAGTTCGAGACTAGCCTGGTCTACAAGACTAGTTTCAGGACAGGCTCCAAAGCCACAGAGAAACCCTGTCTCAAAAAAAAAAAAAAAAAAAAGAGAGAGAGAGAGAGAGAGAGAGAGAGTGTCAAAGCCTAGAGTCCCCTAGCTCCATGCCTGGTAGAGTGCTGATGCCATGAGATTGACAGAGGTGCCAGACAGGGATGAAAGAGAGCAAGGGCAGCTGGAACTTGTCTTCTTTGTTACCTAGTGTCACCCAGAATTCAAGGTCCCCGTGATGACCAGTGAGTTTCCAAGGTGACCGGTTAGTCTTCCCTGCCTCAAGAGCCCAGGAGTGGGGCTGCCCTACTCCTGTTATTACCATGACCTTTAGCCTAGTGTATGGTGCATGCTCAGACACCAGGCTCCATGCTCTGGCTTGTTTCCTTTCTGTGGACCACAGGAAGACTGACTCCAATACGTACAGAAAGTACACCATAAATGTGGAATAAACTCACTGCTCCTGAGAGGAGGCCTGACTACGTTGCCCAAGCTGATCTCAAATTATTGGGCTCAAGCAGTCCTCTACCATTAACATTTTGGCCAAGGGCTCATGTTCCTGAAGCTGCCGAAATTATAGGAAATCAGGCGGAGTGGTCCAAGATGAAGTCATGCACATAATCTCCAGAGAAGGAGACTGCCACATCTAGGTCACAGACCTCCTCCCTGAGGTGGAATTGGGGATTTACATCTAAAAACCAAGAGTAGCAAACACGCTACGTGGTTGCTGGGCACCTGTAAGGAAAGGAAGGCAGAAGAGCTGAACTGGTAGCAGAACTCTCATTGAATTAGCTCACTCCAGGGAAGCGAATGCAATCTGCTCTCCCCGTGTGTAGAGCCCCACAATGTGTCAGAAGTCTATCTAGTTTTATTCCATGAATTGCTTTACCAGTACCCACAGTGTGAAGCCTTGGTGTTTAGTAAACCTGCATTAATGCATCAATTTATTTAGAAGCCAAGAGGAGGAAGACTCAGTTCGGAGAGCGTGTAATGGGCCCAGCTTGAACTTTTCCTCGCCGACACCATTGAGCACCTGTTAGCAATCGTAAGGAAGTTAGAGGCTCCAGAGAACACTGTGCTGTATTCCATGCCCAGCCGCCATGATTTGCTTCATGCTCAGCCCCCTATGGCTACATGTTCTCAACAAGTTAGCCTGGGAAAAGCAGACGTGTTTACCCCACAGGACTCAAAGACGTTCAGGGTGGGCCAAAATTGGAAAGGAACTAGGATCAATCAGTCAGGGAATAGATTGAGAAGAAAATTGGGTGGACCAGCAAGGTGGTTCAGCAGGTAAACGTGCTTGATGCCAAGCCCAAGATCTGAGTTCAAGACGTACATAGTAGAAGGAGCATCCACTTTTGCAAGTTGTCTTCATACTGTGGTACACGCGTGTCCAGCCCACTCCCCCCAGTCAATGAATAAGTGTAATAAAAATATTTTGCTTGGGAAGAGACACATTGAGCAAACTGAAAATAAAATAAATTGGGAGAAAAAAATATTTGCAGTATTTATCACATGAAAAGGTTGATACATAAAGAGCTTTTAATAACAGGAAATAAATGTTTTGTTAGTTATATAGAGTAAAAAAGGCAGTCTAAAGCCATGAGAGAATGTGAATAAAAACATCATCAATATACCACATCTCCCACTTAGAAAGGCAGTTGTGCAAACATCTGGCAAAGGAAGACAAAATAAAGAGGAAGAAACAGCAGATTTTCGTAAAATTACAGACAATTTTTTTCCTTTACTCTGTACCACTACTACCAGAGATGGATCCTGAAGGAAACACAGGGGAGACAGAAGCGTGTACAAGGATTCATCACACGGGTGTTTGAGGCAGAGAAAGAATGAGCCCAGCGGTGTTCATCTGTGAAGTGTGGATTCAGCCACAGCCTGGTGTGTTTTAAACCTTCATTCCATCACAATGACCTGAAACTTAGTTCACACAGGTGGTGGCAGGGTCTCCCGACCGCTAGGATTGCAGGTGCACACCCAGCTTGCACCTGATTTTATAGATTTAATTTGGAGGAAAACAAACCATAAAAGAAAAAAAATCCCTAAAAACGGCATGCTGCAAATAAACTCAAATGGCAGAGCTACACAGAGCAAGGCACTCCAGATGATCTTCAAGCACATTTGACTGTGGGGTCCCCACGGGGAGATTCCCCCAAAAAAAGTGAATGCAAGGACTAAAATCCAATCACCCTCAAGCTCTTTCAATGATCGTGCTGTTGGCAGCAACGTGGCTGTGATTCTGAGGGAACCATGTAAGATGAAGCAGGTGAGTACCACCGAGAAAATGCTAATGATCTCTAGTCCGTCCTTGTCGCCATCATTGGCAAACAAGACTGCTGCATGGGGAAAAGAGGGAACAGGAAAAAGAAAAGGTTTTGTGCAAATACTGTAATCTTGAATTTTAAATGTTAGGATGAATTCGTCATTTATTTTGTCTTTTCCAGTTTGTTTTTGGAACATGGTCTAATGTAGCCCAGGCTGGCCTCAAACTTGCTATGTAGCCGAGCACGAATTTGCGTTTTCTGATCCTTCTGCCTCTACTCCAAGTGCTGGAGTTATTTGTGCTATTTTTGTGCACCACCTTGCCAAGCTTACTGTGTTTTCTAAAGAACACCTTAAAACAAAACGCTTCTTAACTCTGTCTCCTAGAAAGGCCGTCCAGATTCCCTAGATCCTATTTCCAGGAAAGCAGCTGAAAAACAAAAACAAAACCAAAAAAAAAAAAACCCTCTATCTTATAAATTAAAAAAGCACTCGAGGGCCAAGCCCTATGATGTTTTAAATTAAAAAGCACCTGAGAGCCAGCAAGATGGTTCAACAGGAAAAGGTGCTTGCCACCAAGCCTGACTACCTGAGTTCAATCCCTGGGCCCCATGTGGTGGGAGGAGAGAACAGAAAGCTGCAAGCTGTCCTCAGAGATCTATTCAAAGCTTTAATGGGAACTTATTGGATACTTTAATGACCACCATCACCTGCACTAGGCATTTTGTAGGCGTTATCTGACAGTCCTTTCAACAACACTGGGAACAGATCTGTTACTGTCCCCACCTTACAGGTTAGGAAACAGGGCGAGTGAGCAGCACAGGTTAGGATAACCCACCAGAAAAGCACAGGCAGGAATCGAACCCTAGCACTCGGCTGCCCACTTTTCAACAATGACAGAGGTTAGCAGGGTGAAACCATGGTCACTGTGACAGACTGGCGTGAGCATTGAAGGGGAAGGTGGTCCTCCTTCCAAACACCTGTGTCACCCTGGATTACCCAATCTCCAGTCTCGGGCTGCTGTCTGTAGGTTCCTTAGGTTTTTCCACTTTGAACTTTTAACTGATAATGATTTTGATGAGGGGTGATGATCTGCTTCTCAACTTTATTCCGTTTCCAGGCTACCTACAGATTTGCCACTTTGTCTAATGTTTAGGGACCAGATCCCGCAGAAGACACCCGGGCACCGGACATTGCATTCCTTACACTTTTCTTTCCTGTGGTTTACCCTCAATTCCATATCTTTCATATTTACTTTCATATTTCAACCACAATAAATATTTTGGGGGAGAGTGGGGGATGGTTCCACAGGGAAGAGCGTTCTGCACAAACACAAGTAACTGAGCCGGAATCCCCAGCACCTATGTAAAAAAGGGGGCGTGGCCTCCTGTAGTCTTGTGACCCCAGCACTGAGGGGCAGAGGGAGGAGGATCCCTGGGGCTGACTCACTGCCAGTCTAGCTCCAGGTCCTGTGGTTGTGACTCTGTCTCAAGAGAACAAGATGAGCGTGACAGAGTGGGGCTCTCTGTTGGACCACGTGTACACCCTCAGGGGCCACATTACCAAAGAAAGCTGATTCTCCTCCTCTGGTAGCAACCAGATGCCAGTAACTCCTCAGATGGAGTGCAACTTCAAAGGCATTCCCCGCCTAAGCTGGGTTTTATTTGGCTTGAGTCTGTGCAGGTCTCACGCATGCCGCTGTGTGTCCATGAGTGCCCAGGCCCTGCCATGTCCAGAAAACACCATTTCACTGTGGTCAACCACCTCCCCTGGCTCTCAGTGTCTTTCCGCCCAGGAAGAAGCCCTGGACAATCCCTGAGCCTCGGCACTGAGGGTACTGTTGGCACGGGCATGACCTCAGACCCATGGGACCTCACAAAGCCTTTCCTGTATGGGTCAGGCTTAGAACGGCAAAGCCTTCGTCTGGTCCAAGTGTGAATGCTGGCAGTGTGTGCAAACTAACAGCCATGCCCTTCCCCCTCCAGCCGGAGACTGCTTGCCTGTAGACACTGCCTACCAAGACTAGCCAACTCCTCTCCCTCTGTGTTGTACAGAACAGACTGAGGTTCTGGGTCATAGTTGGTGTGGCTCTATTCGGGTGTGCATAGTCCACTTGCAAATGCGTCTGTTTTTTTCTTCATTTTTTTTTTCATTCCCTGATACCTCTAGTCAGGTCAAGTCTTGTCCATGCTGGAGGCAGCATGTGTTACTCACCATCTATTGCAGAAAGAAGCTTCTCTGGCGAGGGTTGAGACAGGCACTCTGTGTAGACTGAGAAGCCAACAGGAGCTTCTTTGATACTGTGTACATTTTGTTGAATGGTGATAGTAGATTCTCCCCTAGGGCTTATGACATAGGCAGCCACGGATTTTTGGTCTAGTTAACCAGGCATGATTCCCATCTTGTAAATTCCATCAGAAAGTTAATCCCATAACATTCCTGACACTATTGTACCCGTGGGAATAGCTTGCCAGGATAGTCATTCTGTAATTCCCAAGGTTCATAGCTAGATAAGGCTGTTGATTACTTTTAGTCCCTGGTAGCATGGTCTACAGAGTGAGTTCTAGGATAGCCAGGAGTATAGAATGATACATATCTCAAAAGGAGGAGGAGGAGAAAGGAAAAGAGGAAGGAAGGAAGGAAGAAGAGAGAGAAGCAAGGAAGAAAGGAGAGAGAAAATGGGCCGAATGGAAACCCTCTATATTGAAGCTACACACATAAACACAGAACACACACACACA